>CAWUQJ010000144.1:0-11000 GCA_963924515.1 Vespertilio murinus | reverse complement strand
GTGACCTCACATTCCCTTCCCCTGACCTATAGCAGGTGTTACCCATCCGCGTGCTTCAGATCCGTGCTTTTGAGCAATGATGGTCAATGGAGAATTTTGGCCAACCTACACTAGACTATTTGATGCTTTGCTTTTCAAAACTATCATATTAATCATTCTATATCTGAGAATTTGTGGGAATAAATAGGAGTGGGGAAATGGCTAGTCTAGATAGTGCTTACAGTTTATATGTTTTATTATAGAGTTTAAAAAAAACTTGATTTACTGTTTATATTCCATATTATTCTGTGTTAGTTTCAGGTGTACAGCAGTGGTTAGATGATCATATACTTTACACAGTAGTCCCCCTGATTTTGCAAGTACCCCCTGGCACCATTATTTGACTATATTCTCTGTGTTGTAATTTACATCCCTATGACTAGTCTGTGTGACTTCCAATTTGTATTTCTTAATCTCTTCACCCCTTTCATCTGCCAGCCCCCTCCCCTCTGTCAACCATCAGTCTGTTCTCTGTATCCATGAGTCTGGTTCTATTTTGTTTATTTTTTTCTCTAGATTCCACATATAAGTGAAATCATAGGTATTTGTCTTTCTCTATCTGACTTATTTCACATAGCACAATACCCATGCTGTCACAAAAGGTAAGATTTCATTGATGTTTTTTTTATGACCGAGTAGTATTACATTATGCATATGCACCACAACTTTTTTATCCACTGATTTATTGATGGGAGCTTTGGGTTGCTTCCATATCTTGCCTATTGTAAATAATGCAGTTTACGTACTTTTTTTGCATATGCAATAATGATAGACATTTATTTTAGAAATGTACTAATAAGTTTTCAAAGGACTGAGGTCCCCAAAGAAGATAGAAATTAGAAATTGTCTAATCTAAGATATATATTCATATATTCATTGGTTCAATGAATATGTTCATATTTTTAAAAAATATATATTTTATTGAAATTTACAGCGAGGAAGGGAGAGGAATAGAGAGTTAGAAACATTGGTGAGAGAGAAACATCGATCACCTGCCTCCTCCACAGCCCCCAGTGGGGATGTGCCCGAAACCAATGTATGTGCCCTTGACCTGATTCGAACCTGGGACCTTTCAGTCCCAAGGCCAATGCTCTATTCAGTGAGCCAAACGGGTTAGGGCAATATGTTCGTATTCTGCAAGTGGATGGACGTGGAGAAACATTCAATTCTCTTGGTGCATTAGAAGCTCACAGTGCACCAGTGCAGTGATGTTTAATGACAGAAACTGCATGTGAGCGCTTTCACTGTCTTGACCAAGACAATGCTGAATGATTGAATGAAAGGTGAGCTGACTTTTGGTATTTGTAAAAAAATATTTTTATTGGCTTTTAGAGAGAGAGGGAGAGAGAAACATTGATGTGAGAGCAGAACATCTATGATCGGCTGCCTCCTGCTCAACCCCACCTGGGACGAAGCCTGCAATCCAGCCACGTTCCCTGGCTTAGAACCGACCTAACCACCTTTCGGTGAACAGGATGATGCCCAACCAACTGAGCCAAACCAGCCAGGGCTTGATGTTTTTTTTTAAATCACAGGGGACATTAACACAATGTTTTTCTCCTAAGGAAAGAGGAGCCGCTGGAGGGCGGAGCAGAGCTCCCTCTTTGGTGTTAGCAGCTGGTCTTAGTGACCCCTCCCACTGTGTGGCTGGCAGGGGCAGTTATGGGACTGCTCCAGGCATTTTTAACATTGGGCCTTTCCTCATTTATCTGGCTTCCTTCTACTGAGCTGGATTCGGTTCTTCAAACTGTTTTTTTTTTTTTTTTTTTGAACAGTTACTTTTCAACAGTTATATGACAGAACAAGCATTCATGTCGGCAGCAAATTAAAAACATTAAACACCCTTAAGGACATGTACCCACCCTTGCTTATTCCTGTGGAGTCTCCACTGGGAATCAACACCAGAGTTTGGACGTGGTAACTCTTACGGGGCTAATCTTGGTCCTAAAGCACTTCGTTTGGTAGATCTTAGTAACATTAGCTGCCATTTACTGCATCCCAGCTCTGTACCTGTGCAAACATTATGTTTTCCAGGAAATTTTCAGGCAAGGCATTTGTTATTTTTCCCAAAGGCTTCTGAGGCTCAAAGAGGAGAAATTAGAATGTTGCTGGCTGAACTTGGTGTTCAGACCTTAGTCTTCCTCTTCCTGGGGGCACGCTGTCTCCTAGGACTCCGCATGGTGGGGGGACTTGTGGGGCTCTTGGTTGTGAAAACAGCTTTTCAGATGCCTATCTGTGATCTGTTAGTCTGCATGGCTGGTGTCTGTTGCTTCCCTCTTTCTTGTCCCTCGTAGTGAAGGGTAAGCAAGGACAGGTGTGTGTGAATCGGGCACCTTCACATGGTGTGTGTGTGAGAGAGAGGGAGGAAGGGTGGGGATTGATGCCATAAAACTTCCCTCATGCCAGCAATGGGTGTCGTGGAGGCCACTTGCTCCAGTCAAGGCTGACTGTGACTAAAACTTCCTTGCAGCATAATGCTTTCCTGCAAATGTCAAAAAGCCTTGGCCCAGGAAACTGTCAGTTTCCTTATTCAAAACTTGATTTATTAACTTGTCAGATATATGGCAGTAGAACTGCTGCTAACTCTTAAAAAGTTCGGAATGGAGATTGACAGTGCCAGAAGTGGCAGCTACTTATGTGGGCAGGTTGAATTCTTCATGTACTCTATAGAAGTTTCATACTTTTCTCTCTCCTAATTTTTTAGATTTTTAAAAAAATATTTCAGAGAGAAAGGGAAAGGGAGAGAGAGTTGGAAATATCATTGACTGCCTCCTGTCCGCCCCCCCCACCCCCCCACTGGGTATTGAGCCCACAACCTGGGCATATGTCCTGACCCGGAATCCAACCCTGACTTCCTGGTTCATAGGTTGACACTCAACCACTGAGCCACACTGGCTTGACTCTCTTTTTTTGCACCTTTGTCTTCTTGCACACCCACCCCTACTTATCCTGACCATGTCTTCCTAAGCAGTCTTCTGTGGTAAGATCCTCAAATGCTGGAGCCAATCAATAAAAGAAGAGGTATATTACCAAAGCAAGTAAGAGCAAAGAGTAAGAGTATCATGGGCCTATGGAACAGGGGCAGGCTGGCGAAAGAACAGAGGGAAAGGGAACTGTGAAAGGTGCACAGTGGGATGGAAAAGGGAGGAGGTGGTTGTGCAGGTGGCATAATATTAATAGAGCCAGAAAGACCTCAGCATATCAGCACGTGTTGCTTTCCATCTTCATCAGAGAATGGCCCTGCAGACTAGACAGTGTGGAATAGTCATTCCTGAGAGTGCATTAGAGCCTGAATTCTGAGTTTGATGTAAAAACCACACGGATCCTTCAGATGGCTAAATCTGCATCCCAAGTCACCTGGGACTTTTACACATGGTCTCAAGGTCACAGCATGTATTTTGTGAGAAATTACCTGGAAAATGGAGATAGATGAAAGTCCTAATTAAAGGGGAGCATTTTTTAGAAGTTAAAGATCTGAAGTAAGGTGGATGTTGGTTCTTGGCTGTAGATAAATGACCAACCAGAGGTGTGATTTGTGCTTGGCAAAGGCTGTGTGGTTGCCAGGAATCAACATGGATACCACTAATAAGCCTTGTCCAGACTCATTTCCTTTAAGGACTGATTTTCTTTTAAAATTATTATTTATTTTTTTGAAAAAGCGATATTTGATTATTTGAATGAAGACTCAGAGCCACATTTCATGTTAGCTCACATTTAGTTCAAATAATGCTACAAGTGATCATTTTTGGCAAGCCTAGGTTTCAGTAAAATATTTGAGAAAATCTCTTATAACCTTATGAGAGGGAGATGGAAAGTTAATTGGATGCTAGTATTGGGTTGACTCCTATAGTTTGAAAAATAAGCTGGAAATTTGTTGAATAATAAGTGACATGGTGTCCTCACAGGGGAATACTCAGATAGGCACTGCCATTGTCTTTATTTTTTACCTGAGAAAGCCCAACTACCCTAAACAAAGTCAAGAGAAAAGGAATACTCCAATCTCAGATGTGCAAATAAGAAAGAGCTGGGAGGGTTAGCTGATATGAAAGTAGGGAGGCTAGTCCAGCTGGTGTGGCTCTGTAGTTGAGCTTTGACTTATGAACCTATGAATCAGTGTGGGGCGTGCAAGGGGCAGCCAATCAATGATTCTCTCTCATCATTGGTGTTTCTCTCTCTCTCTCTCCCTCTCCTTTCACCTCTGAAATCAATAAAAATATCTTTTTAAAAATAGGGAAACTAAAAATTCAAATAATTTTGTGAGCCAACGAGGCAAAGCTAATTGTTTGTAAACATCAACTCCTAAATATAAGCAATACGAGATAGGTGAAATGTAATTTTGTGGAAGTTACGGGAATTTTGGAGTTTGAGTTAACCATACTCTTGTGAAGAACATAGCTATAAACAATCAAATAAAAGACGAAAGAAACAAAACAACTCTACAGTAGGAAAAATAAAACTTAAAGAATTTTAGATGGCGTTTCCTGAATGTAATTATCTGCGGTCAAATACCAGTTAGCTCCCTTTGTTGTCATTCAACCCAACATTATAAGAATACTCAGCTCTGTGTGGCATACCTACTGTAAGGACATTGAAAAGTTTGATGTAGTTTCCAGAACATGTTGATCCCAGTAGGGAGTGCAATACTTGGATATCATGTCCTAGAGCCATCATGGAAGGAATTGGGGATGTTTAACCAACGGAAGACTAAGGGGAGCCATGGTGGTAGCCTTCACATCGGAAGGTATTTTTTGAACAGGATAGAAAATTTCTGTTTATCCCAAGGTTTGGACGAGAAGCAAAGAATCAGAGAAGGTGCAAGGAAACAAAGCCAGCTTAATACAAAGGAAATTAAGAAGTCAGACTGATGGATGATGCTGTGGGAGGCCTTGGAAGGAAATGACCATTACTTCTCTCCAGTGATAGAGATCAAGTTGACCCTATGGACTTGCATTCTTTAAGGGCCACTCCCGATGTTGGTGTCTCTGAAGTCTCTTTCCCTCTGCAAAACATTTCCTTTCTCATTTGTTTTAGACCTCCCAGCACCATACACAGCATCGGGCTATTGTGGGTGTTAGTACGTTGTGGATGGAACTGGGCAGCGGACAGTCCTGGGCTCTCAGATAACAGCGTCCAGCAGAACTAAGAACAACCTGTTTCATTCCCTCCACTCTACTCTTTATTTATTTCTGTGTTGAGTAGCTAACCGTAGAAGAAAATTTGTTCTAAATTGTGGAAGAACAAAAGATATTTCGCTGTTTATACCGAGAAAAGCATCCTCCCCCCCACCCCCCGCCCCGTAATTTGACATTTTAATCCTAGATACTGCTGACACTGAGGCAAAACAGCTTGGTTCATTGGGGGATGTTTTGAAATTTTTAGAACGGCCAGGAAACTGTCAAATCATGAGGGATCAAGTTATTCATGAAGAAAAATCATTATATATAAAAGTGGGATATTAAAAAAAGAAATAAGTAAATGAAAACGATGCTATCAAAGTTTTGAACAATTGTCTTTTCCCCCCCAGTAGCAATAGATTTTGAGATGCAGTAGGTTGGATGTCACTGAGTAATATCCCCCTTTGTTATAGTGTTTCATAGACTGATTCGAAAGTCATTGAGAAGTGGATGGAGGGTGCGAAAGACTTCTTAATGGAAGAGCAGGCTGTCCCAGGAGATGATGAAGGGCTACAAAGGCAGCTTGACCAATGTTCGGTGAGTCCTGCTGACCTAGGGAACCTGCCCTTACAAATAACATGTTCTTTTCCTTTATTGTTTGCGGCTATTATTGACATGGTTAGAATATGACATGCCAGCACAGAGTTAAAATATCTTTCATTATAAAGCTTTCTTTGCTTTAAAGTTAATAAAAAGTGACTGATTATTTGTATTTTATTTTTGGCCATGATTATAGACATTTGGATAGAGAGAACAAGGGCTGTCGTTGTATGCCCTGATGACAATCTTAGTGTCACAATTACCGATTGCATATTCCTCTTATTGTGCCACATGGTGAAGCATTAAGAAAAACATACTTAATAGTTGAAATTTCCCAGTAATACAGCATACAGCTTATATTTGGTGAAATCATTAGGCTTCTCTAAATTCATTAAAAGCGCTATACCCTGTCGAAACTGATTTGGCTCATTGGATAGAGCATGGACCTGCGGACTCAAGGGTCTCGAGTTCGATTCTGGTTAAGGGCATATACCTTGCTTGTTGGGGGTGTGTAGGAGGCAGATGATTGATGTTTCTCTCTCATCGATGTTTCTGACTCTCTCTCTCTCTCTCCCCCCCCCTTCCTCTATGTAAAAAAATTAATAAAATATATAATATATAATTCTCAGCTATATCCTGCTGAGAATCAAGTATTTCCAATCTAATTTGGCAGATGTCCATATGAAGCACCCAGGTGAAATGAATTTCTTAGGCACAATATTTCTGAAGCAGTTAAACTTTTGACTCCCAAACATTCTGTTCTTACACTATTTGCAGGGATAAAAGCAAACCATAATTATGGCATGCACTTCTATGGAAATGAACTCAACAATGTCTTAATTTATATGTTCAGGCTTTTGTTAAAGAAATAGATACAGTTGAATCATCGCTGAAAAACATGAAGGAAGTAGAGACACACCTTCAAAGTTGTCCAGTTGCTGGAATCAAAACCTAGGTGCAGACCAAACTAGTTGACTACCAAACCCAACTGGAGAAATATTGCAAGGAGGTAAGTTTTTCAGCTTTACTGTCTGTGTTTCTCAAGAGGTACATGCCATTGACAACAGTGATTGTTATGGCCCATACAGTCTGAAAACCAGAGAGCATACTGATTGTCCAGTTTGGCTCCTCAGGGGGAATGAGCTTGTGGGGCTTAACAAAGAACAAGAAAGGCACTGCAGCTGGGATTGAGTGAGCCGGCAAGGTAGTGGGCTGGAGAAGGGTGAGCTGTGAGGTAGGGGGGGAGTTGGGGATGGGCTGTTCATGGCCCTGGAGACAAAGGCGGGGGATTCTGTTTCAAGGATAACATCACACAGAAGGCAACTTGTAGAGTTTTGAACAGGGAAGTGACATGTGACAGATCACTCTGGATTCATCAGGACAGGCAAGATGTCATTGCAGCCTTAGGAGAGCATGGTGCCTGGACTGGGGAGATGGTGGTGAAGGCCATGGGAAATGATAGGTGTGCACTGTGGTTTGTAAGTAGAGATGAGAGTCTGGTAATGGAAGTGTGTTATACGAAAAAGTGAACAAGGACAGGCTAGGGATTTTGCAAAAACGTTCACTTTGTGTGAATGGTGGCGCCATTTACTGAAATGGTGAAGACTCAAGGAGCAGAAGCTTTTGTTGGAGCAGGTGTCATGATGATTTCCATCTGGAAGGGTTCAAGTCCAGATCCATGTTAGACATGCAGGTGGAGTTCCTTGGCACTTACCTCTGGAAAGAGGAAGGGGCAGAGGCCAAGGATGCTGAGAAGGGAAGGTCGGCCAGAGGAGAAATGCCAGGAGAGTGTGAGGTCCCGGAGGCCGGTGGAGAAAGCTTCCCACAGAGCCTGGTGCTGGGGATTGCTGAGGCCCATGGGAACTGAAAAGCAAGCTCTAGACTTTGTGTCAAATGGAGGCTTTTAAAGACCCAGAGAAACGGGGTGGGCGAGGTGCATGGGCATCCAAAGGGATGCTTTTGTAATTTGTAAAAGTAAGAGATACTACAGGATATTTGCATGCTGAAAAGAAGGACCTCGCCTAGGAGGGGAAAACAACGATGCAGAAGAGACTTAGGGAACATCATTTCTGAAGTGAAGTCTGTGATTACGTGTGAGAGGGAACGACATATACTCTCTAAGCTAAAGAGTTGCTTCTCCCTGGCAAAGGAAGGGAAAGGGGCTGTACTGATTGTTTCTCTTCTGTTAGTGCAACAGCAGTGGAGAAGGAAAGGATAAAGAATGAGAGGAGAAAATGTGAAATACAGGAATATTTCGCAGACAGTCCCGTGGATAGTATATCTCTTAATAGTGTTTTTGTTTGTTTGTTAATGTGTATATAGGAATTTTATATTGCATCCTTGAGTATTTTTTGTTATGGTTCCTCCCAACCCAAATTGCTTATTTTGCATATGTTGAAACTGAAAGTTGAAATAATAGTACAGGGAGCAGCCTCATCGCCATTTCTGAATTTGCCCATTTTTAGTGTTTTACCATGCTTGCTTTCTCATTTTCTCTTTAAATGCATACATGCATACACACATATATGTCTATTTCTTTGGTTTGTGGTTAAAAATGTACTTGGACAAGGATTTGAAAATATCCTCACACTTGGCCCCTCAGTGAGGACGCTGATACACAAAGCCGCCCACACGTACCAGGCAGTCAGGGATGATGTCTCCCCGATACCAGCCGGGCCTCTGGCTGTGGGGACGGTCACGTGCACAACGGGCGGCGCGGAGCGGGGCCGGCTGGACGCTGCGCGAGGGCGCAGGAGGGGCGCCGGGAGGCCCCGGGGCGTCACGCGGGCCGTGGGGTGGGACTCGGGGAGTCACCCCGGGGCTGCGGTCCACAGGGCTAACCATCGGGCGCAGGGCACCCCACTCCCTCCGCCTCCGCCTCCGCCTCCCCCGGGGGCGATGAGATTGGGCTCCAGGGTCGGACACACGGGGCAGGAGCTGCCCACACGCCACGGCCACCCCCAGCCTGGACGTGGGGGGGACGTGTCCCCAAACCTCCCTCCCGGTCCCTGCCCGGCCCGCCCGGAGCTGCAGCCCCGCGTGGAGCGGGGACCTCGCGCCCCGATGACGGAGACAGAGCGTGGAACCCTCGTCTCCGGGCAACCGCGAGCCCCCAAACCCCGTCCGCTCGGCCGAGCATCCCGGAGGGAGGTCCCTGTGGAGAGACATGTTTTGCTGCTTCGCTAACGCCCCGAGCTGCGACCGGCGGGAAGCCAGCCGTGGCAGCACTGGCCATCGATGCTGCCGCTGGCTCCGCAAACGGTCCCAGGGCCTGTGGCCCTTTTCTAGGCGGAACCGAGAGGTAACCCCGGGGGGGTGGGGGGGGGGCCCTGGGCGGTTTGGTTTCCTGAGAGCCAGGCCACCCCTCTCGCCCCCCCCTCCCAGCCCCCTGACCCCGGGGCACCAGCTTAGGCTGAGAGGTCACCCTGGGAGGCCCAGGGCGGTTTCCTAGAGCCAGGCCACCCCTCTCATCCCCCTCGCCAGCCCCATGTCCGCTGGGGCACTGGCCCTGCTGGGTCTGGGACTCGGGGAAGTCCTGCAGCCCCACTGGGGACCGACTTAGGCTGAGAGGCAACCCAGGGCGGCTCGGTTTTCCGAGAGCCAGGCCACCACTCTCATCCTCCTCACCAACCCCATCACCACTGGGAGTTGGCCCTGCAGGGCTGTGGGACTCCGGAACTCAGGCTGGAGGGTGTTCCGCAGCCCCATTGGGGCACCGGCTTTGTAACTGCTACCCCGTGGGTGCCCTCACAGACTCTGACAGGATGGAGAGGGAGCCAGATACCCTCACCGAGGACTTGGCATTAGAGTGATACTAAAATATTTGATAATATTTGATACTAAAATATATGATACTATCATAGTGATACTAAAATATTTCTTCTAATTCTCTTTCAGTGGGCACGAATTTGTGCACCAGGACACACTAGTCTTACTACTAAAAGGCTAGGCGGTCCTCACACCATCACCCCGTCATAAGATGGCTGCTCTCACAATGGGGGGTCGGGGCCTTGCGGGCGGGGCCGGGAGGCACTCCGGGACTCCGGGCTACCCTGCTCATGCTGGCCCTTCACGGTGGGGCTTTGGAACCTGGGGCCATCCCACGGCTCTGGTGGGGTCCTCAGTCTCCTGAGATTTCATGAGACAGGTCATTGGTCATCTAATAATTTAGCCAAATTTAGATTTCTCTAAATGTGTATAATCTGATGCTGTATGCTTGAATGGGTTTTTTGGGGGGAAGGAAATAGGGAAAATGGTTTGTAAGTGGCAGTGAGGAGCCAGGCAGGTGATGGATACAGACATAGACGTCCAGATCTATGTCTGTCTCTATCTCCCCATCCACATATATATACCACACATATGACAGTATAGAATTAGTTGTGAATTATTACTGATTTAAAACATGACACTGAATGTACAGGACATTTTTGAGTATCCTCAGCAGCAGGCAATTCTCCAGACTATTGCATTCCACTGAGTCTTTAAAAGGTTGGAGAACTTTGAGATAAGCGTAATGCTGCCAAATTTTTATTTTGCTAAGAAGGGGACAGGCATATGAAATCAATCAACAAGCAAAAACCAGTCTGTGTCATCTATTTTACCTAGCCAGGATCTCATGAAAGAAAGAACACTATAATGCCAGAAAATACAAAATTTATAATTTCAGGGAGTTAATTACAATTTTGAGCTTTGCTCTTTCTGAAAAGTTTGCTAGTGTCTTTATTTTTACTTTTGCATTTCTCTATGGATCCATGAAAATTATATAACTAACTGGTGTCCAGAAACTAGCAAAGAGAATGTTCTGGAAGTGGGGCCCAAGAACTGTGTGTGTGTGTGTGTGTGTGTGTGTGTGTGTGTAGCTGATCAGATTAAACTGCCGATCAGCCAGGCCTGGCCAGGGCTGTGTGTATTGCTGGCAGCAGGATCTTAGCGTAACAGACTGGCCTGAGATCGAAGCTCCTGTTTGAGCCCTTTCTATTTTTATGACTGTGATCCTGTTGGAGAGTGGGGACAGGAAAGCTGCTAAGCTGTGCCCCTTACTCTCGTGAGAACCCTCTATTCCTGTCCTGGCCCTTGATGACTATCAGCTGTGCAGCCAAGCATCCCTGGCAGGTGACGCTGCCGTGAGGTTGAACTTGAGGACGGCAGGTGGATAGCGAGTGAGCGTGGTCTCTGTGGCCGGTATCTCTCCCCTAGTAAAAATGAGTTTGCAGTTAGAGGGAGGAGCTCTTGGGAAATATTTTAGGT
>CAWUQJ010000143.1:0-86000 GCA_963924515.1 Vespertilio murinus | reverse complement strand
ATGTTGTTTACCCAAATATCTGCCAAACATGAGAGAACAGTGCAAATATGATTTTCTGATGAGTGTCTACGTAATTGATTTATGTAATGCTTAAAAAATAGACATCACCTTTTCTGACTAAAAACAGTGTTATCTTAATGCTAAACGAGCTAGCATTCTTTTTGTTTTAACATCAAACATGAAATATTTTAAGAGATACCTGACTTTTTTGTTGTAGATAATTTAGATGAACATATCTTGAGTTATATTTTGCAGGTTAGTTTTCCTCCTTGGGAACTGATGTAAGTGACCCTAAATGCATTTTTCTTTTGAGTAAATTTTTACTTTCTAAACATTCAGATGGCTGAGGAAAGGCGCCAGATGGAGGCCCTTCTAGTAACCGGAGAGGAAATATTATATCAATATTATGAAGAGCACGACGAAAAAACAGAAGAGCTTCGTGTGCGGTTATTACTTTTGCACACACAATTGAACAAAGCTGAGGTATTGTCTTGGGGAGTGTCTTTGCCACTGAAATAACTCAGCCCTTGTCATTAGATGTTTGATATTGCATTCAAAACACACCCTTTGGAATATTGTCTCCTCCTTTCTGGTGTACATTGCTAAACACGTTTATATTTTTAGGTGGGGCAAGAGTCAAAATAGGGAGCATAAAATCTTATTGTTGGGCATCTCTGTTGGATTTCGGATAATGTACTAAATCTTAAAAGGGACCTTTTCCTTTTAGAGTAGATTCCTCCTTCGGATCTGTAGTTTATATGGAGAGGCCTGACCAGGTCAGAAAAAAAAAAAAAAAGTGTCTAGCTTACAAATAACCAAATTTGTGAAGTTGACAAACTATGATTTATATTCTATGACAGCTTCACTACCAGCTCCCTGTTCCATGGCCGTATTCCCAGCCACGCTATAAATGTGCTGGTGTTCCCCAGAAGTCTGTTCTTGTAACAGATAAATGCAGAACTCTAGATTAAACATCTTGTGAATGTGATGATTTTAGTCTTGAGTTTCGGTTTCATTTGGGAATTGTGACCATTTCCAGAGTCACTAACTCAATGAACATGTATTTGTGATCGTTTTACTATACTTTTGAATTTACAGAGGAATATCCTTTTTCAGAAGTTCAATGTAGAGGAGATACAGTGAAACTATGAAAGAAGCTACCTTGATTCATGAGTAGATGAACTGTGGCCATTTGCAAGTAGTAGCCAGCATTTATTAAATGGTAGCCACCTACAAGTAAAAGAATTCAACTCCTTACGGACTACTGTGTGGCCCATCCCCTTTGTTATTTTGAAAGTGTAAGGTCCCAAGACCCCCGGTGAGTCCGATGGAGGGGGCGACGACCCCATGTCAAACGCCGAGACCGAAACTTGATGCAAAAAGCATGAGGTTTTATTAGTACAAGCGCAGCGCAGGGGCTTCTCAAGCAGCCAGCATCAGTGCTGGCTGGCTGAGAGCCCCGAGTAACTGCAGAATATGAGTTTATATAGGCAAAGACCACAGGCAGGTGGGGTTACACATGGAGGGGGGAGAAGGAACAAGGAAATAAACACCACACGCAGGTGGGCTCGTTAATTACATGTTTTATGACAGGGTCTATGCTTAGTCAACAGTCCCCATTGTCTCTCCCCTTCCCATTCTTCTGGGCAAGTCCTCAGGGTAGGGAGTTTCTGGGGACTTATTTCATTCTTTCCTAATCTTCAACCGTAAAGAACTGACCTCATTCCTGTCTAATCTTTAACCTTAAAGGTCACATCCTGGAACAGGCAGTGGGGGAGGCCAATTCCTCAATCTTGGGGTCCTTACATTCCCCCCTTTTCTTTTTAGGGAAGTTCCAATCCTGGAACTATAGGTACCATCCCTGATTGGTCTCCCGTTCTCTCTTCCGGGTCTCAAGCCTTTCTCTCAGTTTGGACATGGAGTCTTTTATAACCGCTGAATGATCAGCATAGAAACAGCACTGCTCTCTGAGGGCTGCACATAGTCCTCCTTCTTTTAGAAATAAGAGGTCAAGCCCCCGTCTATTTTGTAAGACTATCTCTGCTAGGGACCGGACCGATTTTTCTAATTTGCCTATAGATTTCTCTAGGGTACTTAAATCCTGGTCTATTTGTTGACTTAATTCTTGCTTGCATATTTAGCTTTACTAAGCCTCAGACTTTTTCACTGGCTAGCAAAAATGTTTTTACCACAATACCAAAATTCCCATTGAAGTCCAATTCCCCTCCTGCTGGCATCAAGTCTCCTCCTGGCCCGTGTGGAGCTCAGCCTAGGGATCTCACGGGTGAGGCCGCTGGTTGTCAGGATCCAGGCTGTTTTCTGTGCAGGAGCGGGGAGTGGTGTAGTCAGGTCTGGGTGCAGTCTACTTCAACAGCCATCAGGAGTGTAGCGTCCTTCTCAGGTTGGGGTTAGTCTTTGGGCAGTGAGTTTCTTTACCCAAACAGAGTCCAGAGTCTCCGGGCCGGAAGGGGTGTACAGGGTCCACGGTGGGCACTGGCAGTGCATCTGGAATAAGCTTATGGGTGGCTCTCTGGGTAAACTGCAGAGCCTGTAAGGACTTGAGCAAGGGAACGGTTACAAATTTTAGCTTTCAGTTTCTCCCTGACCCTGGGAAGGATGGAGAGGAAGTTTACCATACATGATTTCAAAAAAATGGGGAACCCATCCCAGTAGAGGGCACATCTGGTTCATAAGAGGGAGAAGGGCAGGGGGTTGGTCCAATTTTCACCGGTTTTTAGGACAAATTTAATTAAACTTTTTAGAGTCCTGCTCATGCCTGTCCTAAGATACCTTGCTACAAAGGCTGGGCTGTTATTTGATCCTATGATTACTGGCAGTCCAAACCTAGAGGCAGTTTCTGTTCTAGTGGGGTATGCTTCAACTTGACCTGAGGTATTTACAAAAAAACCTTAATGTTGGTGGCTTAATCTTTGCGAAATCCACTTCACAATGCTCTCCTGGGGAATCTTCTTGAATTCCCAGGGGGACCCTCTTACCTTGTTTAGTATTTACCTGTGCACAGACAGTACTTCTAGTGACTATGCCTTTAATTACCTTATCTAAGTTTGGTAGCATCTGCCTTACAGAAGTTCAGAAGACATGGTGACACCTAAGTGGGTAACCTGGTGTAACTGGGCAACCAATGTCTGACCTGAAGCCTCTGGGACCAACAGTCTGTCATCTGCTAGAGTCCACCAACCATCTGGTCCTTTGATGACTTGCTTCTGTTCAGCCAATTCCTCTTTTTGCTTGGTGCAGGTCGGGGTCCGGCAGGGTTACTAAGACTTATAAAGGCCCCACTGATTTTTGGGCATCTTCCTTAGCGGTTTGGTCTGCAGCTCTATTTCCTCTGGCTTTCATTGTCTCCCCTTTCTGATGTCTTTTGCAGTGCACTATTGCAGCTGCCTTTGGGAGTCAGATGGCCTCAAATAAGGCTAAAATAATGTCCTTTCTGGCTGGAGTTGGCAACCCTCTTTCCCGGGGGATGGCACTGTGTCCCCATCAAAGGGCCTGGATTAAGGCCAAAAGTTCAGGAACTGTGCCCAAACTGTGTGGTCCATGGTGACTACTGCTGCCCCGGCATATCAGATCCCATCCTGTACGTAACTGCTCCCATCTGTGAACAGTACCTCGTCTGGTGATGATGGCAGGACATCTGTCAGTACTGCGTCTGTTACCTCCATGCAGTCATGAATGGGTTCCTCTGGATCATCTGGAAGCAGGCTGGCAGGGTTGATGGCCAGTGTCTTATGGAACCAGACACAGGGCTGGTCCAGGAGAAGAGCTTGGCACTGGGTGATTCTGGTGTTTGACATCCATCTCTCTGGATCACTCGAATGAGGGCCTCAACGGCATGGGGTGTTGTCTGGGCTAGCTCCTGGCCCAGAGTCTGCTTATCTGCCTCCTTCACCAGCAATGCTGTAGTGGCCACTGCCCAGGGCACACTGGCCACTCTGCTGCCACAGGGTCTAGCTTCTTAGACAGATAGGCATCAGGTCTCTTCCAGGGACCTAAAGTCTGAGTGAGAACCCCTTTGGCAATGCCCTTTACCTCAGTCCCTTGGTGACATCTGGCAAGGCTAGGGCAGGTGCTGAGATGAGAGTCTTCTTTAACTCCTCAAAGGCTAGTTGTTCCACTTTGGTCCAGTTCAGCGGCTGCATCCCCCAGTGCGTGTTCATTCCCAGGTCTATGGTCCTTCTCGATGTCCCAGGAAAACAGGCAGTTTGTCTGGTGGCTCTCTGGACTGATATCTTCTCAGAGGTCCCATTGGCTCTGTCAAGACTGAATAAACTGCCCCAGTGTTCACCAGTAAGTTAATAGGTTTGCCTCTTACTTGTAAGGTTACCTGTGGGGGCTTAATGGAAAGGAGCCCCGGTCCTGTTAGTCCTTTTCCTCTATGTTAAAAAAACTCCTGAAGTCTAAGTTTCCTTTTCTTGCCTCTCTAGCTAATCTGCTAGGACATCCTCCCTTGCAGTGCCTATGTTTCCTACAATAGGCATACTAATTCTTTCTTTCAACCTTTCTCTGTTCCCTTGCTCATCACGTGCACAACTTTCACAAAAATCTTTACTATCTTAAATTAGCCTTCAAATTTTCTCTCTATGTCTTTCAAAAATGCAAAACCATGCCTTAAACCTTCCATTATTAAAAAATACTTAGAAAAGGAGAGAGGGAAGAGAGAGCAGGCTCAGCCCCCTATTCCCAGGCCTCCAGCCTCTTGAAATTTAAAGTGACACATTTTTCCTACAGATAAGGATCTCAGTTTCTGATAAGCCTGAAAAGAGGAATGGGGAGTTTCTAACTGCACTTTTAAGCCCCCTAACAGAACACGGTGAAAAGTGTCCAAGCAGTCACGGGAGTTTGGGGGTCTCATTGGGGTACAGGGGGGTCACAAAAGAATTTCCCTCCTAGTCAGCCACCCCCTCCAGCTACTCTAAACAATCCCGGGAGGGTGGAGACAGGGAGCGGAGCAGGTCCCAGGTGGCGAAGGCGCTGCTTCCACAGAGGCATTTTCACTTGCCTCCTGCTGATAAAGGTGGCGCAGGGGAACCGGTGACCCTTACACTGAAATCAGAGTCCCTGAATGTTCTGAAAAGTTCTTCTGCTCAACTGTTTCCATTAATATTATTGATTTTAAAACCATAACTTCAGAGTTGACATACACACACCAGGACCTAGTTGTCCTCAAAATATTTTCTTTCCTTTCTAAAGATTTTACAAAGTACTGTAATCATTAATCACATCAAATTTAAATGAGCAATTGAGACAAACAGTTCTGAAACCATTCCTCCACCACTGATAACTGGGTGGCGGCAGGTGTCTGAAATAAGATTCATTTAGTTTTTGAGCTTGCTGGGCAGACTTGGTGACTTTGCCAGCATAATCTTCCTTCTTGTAAACAGTTAACTTAAGTATCTGCTTTTAACTTTTTGTACCACAATTGTTACAATTTCATACCTTCAAATTAATAAACATACATAGAACTTTTGTTAGGCCGGCCGTTTTCCCTCTGGCAGAAAGCAAACACCCCTGGGGAAAGAGTTCCCCGTGGCCACTTGGGGCGGTTTGCTAGCCGTCAGAGCACTTAGTTTTAAACAAATTAAAAGTTTCCTTCCTTCTCCTTCTTTTTCTCTCACAGATTTTCACACTTACATGAACAAATAATTATACCCAAGCAGACAAACAAAATATCAAACAAACATCTGTACTTATATCCTTTCAATAAACAAGTAACATTATAGTGTTTCAGCAAAACAGAAAAGGCACTCATGTTGGGCAAAGAAACCAAGACTAATACTCTAGGAACCATGAGAGGAAAGCTATCTTACAGACCGGCATTGACCTAGGAAAGAGTGTGGTTAAATCAAAAGCATTAATATAAGACAGAGACAAAGAACAAAAAGCTATACAACCAGACATGGGGCCCACACGAACTTACACAGATACAGAATACCAGATGAGGGATGCTATCCCTCCCAGATACCAGACGAGGGATGAAATCCCTCCCAGACGCTAGCCCGGCCGGACACGCAAGTGCCCGTCGCCGACCAGCTACCAGAAGTGACCTCACGGTCACCACCCATCCCTGGGGCGTCCCCCAGGGTGACAGCTTTTCTGGTCGAAGACCCTTCAACCAGAGGTGCCGATTCCTTACGGTACCGACACCCTGTCCCAGACGAGGGATGCTATCCCTCCCAGATTCCAGAGAACACACAAAAAAAACGGACAGAGGACAAGACAAACACTGAACAACTCCGGAGTCTGCTTACCTCCAAGAGCGATCTTGGCACTTGAGGGGTGGTCGCCCCAAATCCCGGACGAGCCCCCAAATGTAAGGTCCCAAGACCCCCGGTGAGTCCGATGGAGGGGGCGACGACCCCATGTCAAACGCCGAGACCGAAACTTGATGCAAAAAGCATGAGGTTTTATTAGTACAAGCGCAGCGCAGGGGCTTCTCAAGCAGCCAGCATCAGTGCTGGCTGGCTGAGAGCCCCGAGTAACTGCAGAATATGAGTTTATATAGGCAAAGACCACAGGCAGGTGGGGTTACACATGGAGGGGGGAGAAGGGAACAAGGAAATAAACACCACACGCAGGTGGGCTCGTTAATTACATGTTTTATGACAGGGTCTATGCTTAGTCAACAGTCCCCATTGTCTCTAACCCTTCCCATTCTTCTGGGCAAGTCCTCAGGGTAGGGAGTTTCTGGGGACTTATTTCATTCTTGCCTAATCTTCAACCATAAAGAACTGACCTCATTCCTGTCTAATCTTTAACCTTAAAGGTCACATCCTGGAACAGGCAGTGGGGGAGGCCAATTCCTCAATCTTGGGGTCCTTACAGAAAGTTCTGACTAGAGGACACAGAAAATAGAATTATTAGGGCAGATAAGAAGTCAACTTGGATTAGCTTAGTTTTCTCTGAAGTTAGGACCTTTTATTGTCTTATGTAGGATATTCATGTTCTATAACATTGTTCTCCAGCGTTAAGATTGTATGTTGAATTACCTGTATGTTCTTTTAATCAAAACCCCCATTGAATTTCTTGTTATGCTATAAATACATATTTAGCTTAGTTACATTTTTAACAGTGAGGCCCTGAGGTCTTAAATACAATTGTGAGATTTCAAAAATGCGTGAAATAATAATGCTATGAGGTTGGCGAAAATGGGGTAATTCAGAGACGCTCAAATTGGTAAAACCATTGCTGTAAATGAGTGAAATGAAAGTCAATCCAAGTAAATGCTGATTTCCTTTTTGACATTCCATCTCTCTGATTAATGACAGAAGGTCCAGTTGAGGATATCTTTTTAATGTATGATTTTCCTACCACAGCTGCTGATTTCAGGGCAGGAACCGTTATCAGACCAATCCTTGGCCAAGCCAGCAGGCCCTGAAGCTGATGCGCCTGAATCTCCCATGGAGAAATTATGAAGTGACATTGACTATATGTTAAAAGTGCCTGAAAGACATCTGCAATCCTGCACTGAAGATTACCCATTCACTCCCCCCCTTTCACCTTCCTTGATGTCAATAAACATTTCATGAGTGCCTATTATGTGCAAGTCTCCAGGCTGTATAGGACAGGGACTCGTGAAGTTCATAGTCTAAGAGGTGTGATTATTGTGGAGGAGGGGGGAATTCTGTGGTCAATGCTGTTGACCTTGTAAAATATCAAAATGGAACCTTTGACAGGAGTTCCACTTTTACACAACATATGGACTGTTTTGTTAATGAAGTCAGCCAGCCACCCCACCCCTGGAGTCTAGCTCTCTCTTTGGGGCAGTCTTCTTTTTTTTTAGCAGCTCTCATTTCCTCTCCAATTATACAGACAATTAGCTTGGGGTGGAGCTTTATCCACTGAAAGCAATTCTAAATAGACTGTTGGTTTGTGTTGTTCCCTTCCCCCTCCCCCCCCCAAGTACCGCCCCCCCAATTGGCTGCTGAGGATGTCTGCCATTCAGGTGTAGATGGCTTCTGTGCAGGTTTTGACATTTTCTATTGATCTCTTTGAAGGAGATGATCATTGTCCCCAATGATATATTTTATAACCACCAATGATGACTTTGCTTACACCTTGCCTCATTTACTTTCTTAGAGCTTTCAGAGGGATTTCCTAATCTCATTGCTCATCCCTATAAGTAAAAAACAGTATCCACTGTTTGGAAGCTCTTCCAAAAAGAGAAGGGAGTTGGGGAGGCTGAGGAGTCTTTTGTTCTTAGATTTTTTTTTTTTTTTTTTGGCTAAAGTGGTAGGGAAGAAAACTTAAGTGATGATATTCTATGATATTATTTCTTGATTCCTATTCATGACCTGACTTGTTACATATACTTTTATTTTACTTATTTATTTTTTTTAATATATTTTATTGAGTTTTTACAGAGAGGAAGAGAGAGGGACAGAAAGCTAGAAACATCAATGAGAGAGAAACATCTATCAGCCGCCTCCTGCACACCCCCTACTGGGGATGTGCCCGCAACCAAGGTACATGCCCTTGACCGGAATCGAACCTGGGACCTTTCAGTCCACAGGCCGAAGCTCTATCCATTGAGCCAAACCGGTTTCGGCTTGACTTGTTACATATACTTTTAAAAGGGCTGTATCCCGCCGAAACCGGTTTGGCTCAGTGGTAGAGCGTGGGTCTGCAGACTGAAAGGTCCCGGGTGCGATTCCGGTCAAGGGCATGTACATTGGTTGCGGGCACATCCCAGGTAGGAGGTGTGTAAGAGGCAGCTGGTTGGTGTTTCTTTCTCATCAACGTTTCTATCTCTCTCCCTTCCTCTATATAAAATAGCAATAAAATAAATATATTAAAAGGGCTGTATCGTACTACTCTGACATTTATGTTAACTATGAGAAGCCACTTAATTTGGGGGCTCATTTGAATGATCTCTGAGCACCCGCCCCCAGCACAGCACCGTGTTTAATGCTTTGTTCCTCCCACCATGTAATTGGCAGATGAAGAGGAGTTTCTATGGCATCTTTTATCATTACTTTGACTATCTGACTAGATCCCTGCAATAAGCACTGAGATTTTTACCTAGATAATTTCAGGGGATTTAAAAAAATCCATAAACTTCATATTTAAGATAAAGAGTTATTTTCTTTCTCTTAAAAAGGAAGTAAATTGCTTTGAAGTGCTCTCATTATTCTAACCCAGCAAGGATTCCCGTTGCTGACCACTTCACCGGGATGGTGTTTCATCATCAGGATTACTGCTCATTTCACATTTAGAACCAACGGGAAGCTGCGCAGTAGCACCACATCCTTGACATTATTTATCATTGTGATAGTTTAATGTTATGACTCTGGGCCCGTTTGCCCATCTTGCAATCATACCACAGGACAGGTCAGAATCTGTCTCTCTGATATTCTGGCTCAGTTGACACGTTTAAGCAACCCATCAATTTCAGCCTTATTAGACAGGCACTGAGCCTTTATTTCACACTCATTTACATTTACAACCCCTCTGCCATTATCCCTTTATGATCCCAATAACTATTTATCTTGACCTCCTGTATAATGTTTTGTAACCCTGCTCCAACTACAAACTATAAGGAAAAGTAGTACCTACTGAAAACCTCTGGAATTTTTTTGTATGTCAAATTTAGAACTAGAATCCAGGGAGATCCATTCTCCGAGTCTCTCAGGTAAATGCCTTCTGCACAGGAGAACTGAGTTCAAATGAAGAACCTACACGGAGCGCCCTCGCTTTTTTATGTCAGATGGAGCCTGGGGAACCAGAGACCTGTATTGATTTAACTTTAACAACCTGAGTGAGGTCTGAGTCACCTGGGCAGTGGCCCCTTCCTCTTGAGGAGGCTAAAAGGGCTAATTCCAATGTAACCCTCATATTGGGAGGCTAGTGACCCAAATCCAAGCCAGCAAGCTCAGTGTACTTTCCTGATAACCTGTAATTAAATCCCTCTCTCCTTCCCAGATACTGGTCTTGCAGAAGCTGTTACTGTGAACAGTGCACTGCCCCGGAGGGAGGGTTATTAACGCTGGGGCCAGGCCAGACCATCAGATATGCCTGGAGATCCCCAACACCTGGGGGCCTTCTTGCAAGCACCGCATAAAGGACTGGAAGCATAATTCATGTTTGTGGGACAAAGACCACAGGGAGGGAGATATAAAGGAAAGCCCCATGCGTGTTCCTTCACTCAGATTTGGAGTGAAGTTCCTGAGTCTGCTGGTGTATTAAACAGTGTCCCTCCTTTTTCTCAGAAGAGTCCTTAGTTTTCTTTGGTCTTCTGCAACACTCAATCGGATGACTGGCATCTAAGAGACCACTGAGTGCATTTCTCTTATTTCTCTTCTGTAGGCTGACACTGGGACATTCAGGGATTGCTTTGAAGGACATCAGGAAAACTAGTCTTTTTCTTCTCGGAGCTGTATGCTCTCACACACTTCAACTTTCATATTGAAGCCCCGATATCTAAACCCCTGTAGGATATCTGTCAGCAGTTGGCAACAACACATGTTATGATGCCAGACATCGCTGCATTCCCCTTGGTAATTCCCTATTGTCATCTGTGAATGTGTCAATCAAGGTTGCAGGACACAATGCTTCTGAGAAGCAAAGAGGGGCAGGTGTGGGCGATCCCTTTGGATCTGGTTTATCTTCTGTTTTGTGGGATATGATGTGACACATTCTTCAAAACATCTTAAAATAGAGTTTTGTTTAACTAGCGGAGACTTTCATTTGAGGGATATGGTTCCAATGTGTGTTTTAGGTATACTCGTGTGTAATACATAAGATGTATTCTTGAGAAAATTATTTAACACAATTTTTCCTTGTGTGCAGGAAGTCAAATGAAGAATTTGGGGATGCAGCAAAGCCTGACATAAAACTTGGTAAAAATATAGGGAATTATAGTCATGTGCAAATATCTTAATACATTTGCTAATGACAAATTTTTCTTCTCAAAAAATAAATGATAGTGTTTTCTTTGTCTTTTTATTTCTTCCATTCTTTCACCAAGTATCAGAGGGGGGAAAAAAATCCATGAATACCTATTCTAAAGGGTTTCCATACCTATTCTAAAGGGTTTCCATCTGATGGCCTATTTTGAAAAATGTCAAAACTACAGAAATTTTGGAAGAATGGTGCAATCAAACCTATATGGCCTTTATTTATATTCATCAATTGTTAACATTGTGCCACATTTACTTTCTCTCATTATTTAATAACTAGAGGCCCAGTGCATGAAATTCGTCTGGGGGGGGGGGATTGTCCCTCAGCCCAGCCTGTACCCTCTCCAATCTGGGACATCCCTCTCACAATCCAGGACTGCGATCGTGAGAAGAGTATAAGAAGGACTGATAATCATTAATGTTTGATACACGAGTGAGGGCATTAGAAGAATGCCATAGCCTTTGGAAACACTTCCACCTAATGACACATTTTTTATCTACTACGCCATCCTTCCAAAGAAAGGTGGCTGGCTTTGCTTGCTCCCCACACAATCAGTGTCCTTTTCTGTGCTGTTTGCTCTGCTCTGTCTAAGTCTGTCTGATAGCTCTCCATCTCAATTTCATTGATTTTGGCATTATAGAAAAGGACATTTTTAAAAATAGGTTTTTGTTGATTTTTGAGAGAGGGAGGGAAGGAAAGGGAGGAAGAGATAGGAACATCAACGGTGAGAAAGCATCACTGATCAGCTGCCTCTTGCATGATCTTATTGAGGTTCAGCCTGCAACCTGGGCATGAAACATGACTCGAAATCTAACAGTGACATCCTGGTTCATAGGTCAATACTCAACCACTGAGCCATGCTGGCTGGGCAGAAAAGGACATATTTTAAGTTTTATTCTTATTGGACTCATTTTTTTTTTCTTGAGATAAGGAAGATAATGCAGAAGTCTAGGCCAGTGACTGGCAAATCTGTTCTGTATGGAATCAGATCCCAGATATTTAGGCTTCCTGAGCTTAATGTGTTCTCATTGCAACTACTCAACTCTGCCACTGAGACTTGAAGGTAGCCACAGATGATAAGTAAATGAATGGTCATAGTTGTTTCCAATAAAGCTTTGTTTATGAATATAGGCCTTGGCTAAAACATCATCTATGAACAATAATTTGCTGACCCTTCATCTAGACCAGTGATTTTCAATGGGTGCATTGTGGCACACTGTGGCTGTATGAATTTTTAAAACATGCAATACCTGACTATTTAGTCAGGGGCACTGTCCTCTTTTCCCTTTGGCTGTCAAATAAAAAAATGACACTAGCCAACACAACAATAGCTGTTTAGTATGAATGAATAAAAATTATCTCTTTTTTTTGCCATTTCTGCAAAAAAAATGTACTTTTGGTGTGCAGCAGAATTTTAGGAATTAGTTTATGAGTGCCATGAGATGAAAAAGCTACAAAATTGCTGATCTAGGCTAATATGATAATAGGCAGTAACAGTTAAGAAATGAGCCTTCATGAGCAACTTAATTTTACATTAGCTGCAGCATTCTGGAGATGATTCTTTTATTGGTATAAAATATTTTGGAGAATATGTATCCTGAACTCAAGAGATCAACAGACACCAGTATAAGAAATTATTAAACTTTGGTTTCTGAAAATATTTTTCAATGTGGGTTACCGCTGCAAAAAATAAATTTAGGCTTTATAATGATAGTTTTCAAAAATTTTCATAAAGAGCAGACAAAATTATAACGTTCTATTGGAAATCTCAGAGAGGCATTTAATAACTGTTATCTTGACCTGTTGGTATAAACTTTAGGGGCTGTAGCTGATTTGAGAGGAATTTTACTGGGATGATTGGGGTGGGGGTTACTGAAACTCTTAATGACTTCAAACTGTTGCCTCAAATTCTGTTAAATGAGAGAATGGTCTGGCTGGCTTGCTGGGCTGCTCTCTCTACCTGCTTAAATACACATTGGCATAAACTGCAAAAAAGGGCCTGCCAGGTAATCAGGCCCACAGCCTTCTGGTGCTCTCTGAAGCTGCACAATTTGCTGCCTTCATCCTTCTGAGCCTGATTGTGTGTGCTGCTAAGTAGAAAAACAATACAAAACCATCTTAAAAAACAGTTTTTAAAAATTTAAATTTAACATTTACACGGGGAATTTATCTAATATATTGTAAAGTACAGCGAGCGTGGGCACGTGGCTTTGGGGTCACAGATACACACACACATGGCAGTTGTAACTACTTACTCCTCTCCGAACCCTCAATTTAGGGCCACCAATTTCTAGTCCTGTTGGATTGTTCAATCGCCCCAACTATGAAAATCATAATTTTGAATACAAGAAAAAATAGACCCTCAAGTGATACTCCCAGATTGTCAACCTGTTGACAGCTGATACTTTATGAAATGTTGTTCCTGCATTTACCCGTCACTAGGAATTGTGCTAGGACTGTGGGTGCAAATATGAAAAGCACATTTTTCCCCCTCATGCAGCTCACAGTCAGGTACAGGGGAAAAAGAGCAAACAAACAATTTTTAAAAATTACTTGCATGGGGATAGACAATGTGCACGGGGAACACTGCTGAAGGATCAAAGACATGCCTGGGGAGTCAGGAAAAGCTTCACTAAGGTGTGTTGAATACATTTTTAGGCCCAAGATGGAGCCATCCCTGCTCATTGTACTATGTCAGCAAACCGGAATTTAGATTAATTTCGTGTCCCCATAAATGTTCCACTTGACCAGAAACCCAGTATAGTTAGTTAGTCAGCCAGTCCCCAAACACCAAGCCAGTTCTTGCCTCTATACTTAATTCCTGGCTCCTTATTCCCCTTCCCCCCCTCCCCCCCCGCCCCATTTCTTGTTACTTATTCTTTATTCTATAAAAACATCCTGCCTTCCACCCCATTTCGAATTTCTCTGGATGAATTGGGAACAGGGATTGCCTGCTTTATGAAGTGTTAAAGTGTATTTGTATCACCCAAATTGTCTTCTTTAATCATCTTTTAAAAAAAATGTGTTTTATTAATTTTTTACAGAGAGGGATAGAGAGTTAGAAACATCAATGAGAGAGAATCATTGATCAGCTGCCTCCTGCACACCCCCCACTGGGTATGTGCCCACAACCAAGGTACATGCTCTTGACTGGAATTGAACCTGGGACCTACAGTCCGCAGGCTGACGCTCTATCCACTGAACCACACTGGTTTCGGCTTTTTTTTTGTTTTAAATCATTTTGAACATGTCCTAACATATATACCCATATACACATATACCCACTCATGTATATGATAAGCCTGCTGAACTACTTCCCCCCTCCTCCTCTATACACAAACAGATAGGCAGATCAAAACACATTTTAACAAACAAACTATGCATCCAACTTTTTGCACGCTCATGTTCTCTTGTCCCAAATTATTCTCTCTTATTTAATCCAGGCTGGCTATCTGCTCTGACCTCTTGGTAGTCCCCTGCCTCAGCTCTGCATTCACCCTTTAGATCTGCTTCTGGATATTAACTTCCTATTCCAGCTCCCTCATCAGACATGAGTCACAACTTATCTCCATATACTGGCTCTCTCAGATCTGCTGAAGCTCCAATAACCACCCACTGGTGTTGATGTGATTCTGGATTATTTGCCCTGCAAATCTTGGACTTAAACATACTCCGCCCTATTGAGAAGTCTCAAACCTGAAATTTTAGTAACCATCTAAAGTCCTCCCAACTCCCTACTTTGGTCGCTCTTTCCTCTGAACCCTACAACATCTTTGGCATACCAAGGGAAAACAATGGGTAGCAAATAAATTTTGGATTCTATCCTACCCCATCTGTTATAAAAGAAGAACCAAGGCATAGAGACTTCTCCCTTCCTCTATTCCGCCCCCTTCCCACCCCTTCCCCTTTACAGTGGGCAGAGCCAAGGGATTTTTCCTTCCCTACCACACAATTACAAGGTGAAATGCCATGTACAGTGAACACTGGAAAAGCTCTTAAATGTGATGTTTATTATGGGCTGCATCATTGGGTTTTCATTCCTCCCTGCCATGGTGACATACTTCTTAGAAGTATAAGGGACACTAGAACAAAAATATTAAATGGGCATGTAAACATTTTTCTCTTAGCATTTATTACATTTATGCCAGGAACTACTAAGGACTACAGAATCAAATATGCATTAAGAATATCACCTTCATTTAAATAAACCTGATACATGCACATATAACTAAAATAAACATAACAATTATGGAATAATGAAAGACAGAATCATTAATTTGGTGTCTGGAAGAACAAAAAGCAAGAATTATGTAGTATTAGAACTGTGCCTTGGTGGTATGAGAGAAATTACATAAAATTTCAACATGTAACTAATATATAGAATGAAGTCTACCTGTTATTTCCTTTCAACTCCAAAAATTTCTATTACCTTTTAAAAATAGCAAAATCTTAAAGATTGAATTACTCCTGAGAGTGGATTGAAAAGGAGGCTGTAAGGAAATAAATTCAAGTAACCTGCCAAGGCACCAGGACTCACATTTGTTACATTAAAGAGGCCCATCTACTGTCCTTCGTGGCAAAGTAAGAAATATTGACCAGAGAGATCTATTGCAGAGGACACTGGCCAAGGAGTTAGGTGGCATTCTAGCCTCAGCTCTACAACAAATGTGCTTCCTGACCTTGGGTAAATATCTTGGCTTCCTTTTGTTTTCAGAATCTCTCTGTTCCATCGACATATGGATTATTTTCTTCTTTATGGCTAGCCATTGCCGTGGCCTATCTTCAATGCACTCTCATATTCTAATGTAAATGACAAATGTTTTTGCTCAGATTTGCATACCAAGATTAATAGGTTCTAAGTCCAAGGCTGCAAAATGTAAATAGTTCCACTACTCACAATGAGGAAGACAACCAGGATCGATTCCAAAACTCCATGAAGAAACCTGTGGACACATGCACATTGGTAAACGATGAATTTGGATGTTTCTTATTGTAATAGGGACAGTTTTAAAAATGAACAAGCATTAGAGAAAAGGGAAAAAGAATGGGCAGGCATTTAATACAGCAACAAAGATGGATATATGAAAAAAAGCTAAATGGAATATCGGGTAGGGCAAAAAGTATGTTTTCAGTGTTCATGTGAAAAATAATACAATAATTAGCACATAGTAATATAAGAATAAACTCTGTGTTTCCCATACTTGCAACCTGCTTTTCCCTACCCTGAATGTAGGGACCAGCTCTGTGTACATGGAGCCAGATGGAGCAGGGGGAAATGTGGAGTTCTGATACAGCCTCGAACAATACCTTTAACTGACCACACGGGGCTTCCTGAAGAGAAAATGACCCATCAGAATTGCCCCATGTTGAGACAAAGTGTCCTGGACATATAAATATCCTTAGAATATAAAAGTAATTTACACCAGGCTATACTGGCTTGGTGCAAATAATTTTTTGGCAAATATTCTTTTGGCAGAGTTTGCACCATGCACTGTCTACATATACATGTGGCCGATCCATCTTCATTTTGGGGCTCCTCTACTATTACAGTAATATGTTAACAATCTGAGCAGTAAACCCAGTTTCTTATGAGTCTAAAGAAATGCTTGGGCTGTGAACATTACATTTCTGTGCTGACATTCAGAGGACTACCTATGACTATGGTGAAGAGGCACTTATGGTCCTCACTTGAGCCACATAGCATCCTTCTTCACCCTGACCAAGCCCCTAACTAGTAAGAGAGGAGAAAATCTAAACTCTTCCTTTAGCCTTAACTACTGTATACTTAGGACATACAGCCATATGTCCACATTTATAGCTTTGGATCTAGATCTATAGTATCTATTCTTTCTGTCTGCCTAGCTATCTCTCTATCATTTTTCCAGAAACATTTGCATTTAAATTGATGGCAATTTAAACTTAGATGCACAATCAAGATTACTTGTTATCTTAGAGCATGCCTTCTTTCTTAAAAAACAAAAACAAACAAACAAACAAACAAACAAACAAACAAAAACAGTCACCCAGAGTCATATGGTTATGGAGAAATTGTTCACTTAATTTCTGGGGCAGCTGGGATATGAGTGAAGTAATCCAAAAGCAAGGACCTGAGTCTTACCATGTAAAGAGCTCTCAGAGCCGAAACTGGTTTGGCTCAGTGGATAGAGCATCGGCCTGTGGACTGAAAGGTCCCAGGTTCGATCCCGGGCAGGAGCATGTACCTTGGTTGTGGGCACATCCTCGGTGTGGGGTGTGCGGGAGGCAGCTGATTGATGTTTCTCTCTCATCAATGTTTCTAACCATCCCTCTCTCTTCCTCGCTGTGAAAAATCAATAAAATATATATTTTTTAAAAAGAGTTCTCAGAGTGAGAGGGGATGAAGTAGAGGTAGAGTTGACCCCTTTCCTCCCATTAGAAGCCCTTAAGAGTCAGAGGGGACCATGAGCATGTCAAGTGTGCCCAGAAGTAACAGTAATTGTGGGAGGCGTGGTTTTAAAGCTGCAGTTATTCTGCGTGAGTTCAGAACACAGACGGAATGATGAGAACATGAGAGGTCAGGAGCCTGGGCTCTGGGACCTGAAAAAAGACAGCTGGCAGAGGGGCTGCATGGCCACAGTGACAGATTAAGGGAATTCCCAGAACACTGAGGTCTTTTGTGAGTACTTTCAAGGGACAAGTTCTACAGATTTGCTTACTTTACACCATACTCCTTTTACTTGGCTATGATTTGCTCTATTTTTAAAAACAATGTGGTCATTAAAGGAACTCTTTGTGCTGCCAAGGTGCTTCAGAGGGCCACTTGAATACTGAAGAGTTAGCAATAGCAGAAGAGAGCACTAGCACAGCACCCTTGAGAGAATAAATAATAACTACTAATCCCTCACATTTAACAGGTGAGGAGATAGGGTAGAGGGTTAAACAGCTTGCCCTAGATCTCACTTGTGATGAGACAAATTCTGTTCTGCTTGCTTCTAAGTCTCAGGCTTTGAACCAATAGGCTCAAAAATTGTTCAATGAATGCAGCACAAAGAAGCCATGTTTCCAAAATTGTTGTTATGAAAATTTAGGGGCCCTCCAAGGCGGGAAGAGCCTCACAATCTTATCTTCAGCATCTTTCCCATTCCCTATTTTTATGGGGTAAGGATAGGACAAAGGAATAAAATCTCTTAGGAACTGCCCAATATAAGTGCCCTCTTTCTTATTACTTAAAGTTCTTACTACTTAGAGAATCATTCATTAAAAACAATGACATATCTATGTGATTGTCTATAATTTATAAAATGTTCCCAGACATTATCTCTTCTTTCATTTGATTATATGTCAATCCAATAGAATTTATCAGTTCATCTTTACCTACATGATTGCAAATACTAAGAAAATGTTTTGGGAAAGGAGGAAATGTAAAAATTGGTCATTCAACCTGACTGCATGCTCTGAATCCTGAAGACACAGCATCCGAATGGTTGGTTGCTTTTCCCCATGTATTAGGACATTTGTTAGATGCCTCAATCTAGCCTTTCTAAAAAAGGAGGGGAAAAAAAAACCTTGAAATATATTCAATATTATTCATCTGGCAAGTTTCCCAGATATTTCAAATATCTTTTGTTTACTAGCATCAGAAGTTACAAAGTAGCCTGTTTTGCAGAGTTATTTCATTCAATCACTTCTTTATTTAATTTATTTTACCTGTCTTTTGAAAAATTCATTTGCCCGCATCCTTCCAGATAAGCATACACACACATCATCAAAACCATATAAAATAGTTTGGGTTAGTGACAGCCCATATAATTTATTGACAAATACTCATAGAAATCATGAGCTCTACATTATAGATATCTAATTTATATACTCTTTGATTATTAAGAATAAATTTTATTTTAGCATCATGCCATTAAGCATATATTGATTGTATTTGATTATCAGAATTGCAAAGGTAAAAAAATAATACGACAGACCTATAGTCTATCCCCCAATTTTCAACAAGATTAATCTTAATACCCTTGTTTTAACGAAGTGGAGCTTCTCAAGAATTAGTTGATTCTCTCATATCTTAGAAAGCTATTTATACAAGTCGGTAGCCCTCATTTAAATTGCCATGCATTAAAATACACTTAGAATTAAGAGTTAGAAGGACATGCATGTTTAATAAACTGTTAAGAATTTTAGTTATTGCTGAAATCTGTTTGGCTCAGTGGTAGAGCGTCGGTCTGCGGACTTAAAGGTCCCGGGTTTGATTCCGGTCAAGGGCATGTACATTGGTTGTGGGCACATCCCCAGTAGGGGGTGTGCAAGAGGCGGCTGCGGTCTATATTTCTCTCTCATCGACTTTTCTAGCTCTCTATCTCTCTCCCTCTCTGTAAAATATCAATAAAATATATTTTTTTTAAAAAGAAAAAAAAAGAATTTTAGTTATTGTACTTTGTGGTTGACATAAGGATTATGGCACTCACTGTGTATCTTTTTTCTACTAGTCCCCAAGAGAATAAGAGCTAAGGGTGCCTTTATTAACAACAGCTGCTTTCCTTGATGCTCGCCATGGACTAGGTTCTTTGATTAAGTATTTTTCAGTCTTTTTTTCTTAGTGTATATCCTTTATTTTATAAAAGCAGCTAGTTAGAAATATTTTTAAAGATTCCACAATCTCAATTGATACTATCCCAATTAATGCCTGATATTACAGCAGGGCCTGTATTTCCATGGCAATTCCAAAGTCCTTGCTCAATCATCTTTCCATATTTGAATAGAGGATCTATCCATTATAGGTGTTGTCCTCACTGCTGTGTCATGGCCACCATGGTGGCCACCACTAGAGGCATCACAGTTGATTCCATTATGCAGTCCTCGGTAGCTATTCCCTCGGAGGTTTTCCTGGAGACAAAGCACCTGCCTAAACACAACAGTAATATCTGATGCTTTTGCAAGAAGACATTGTTTCAAGAAATGTCCATCTCAAAAAGTTGGCTTAAATCCTCACTGAAGAGTGAGTACTGATTCTTTACAGAGAGGAAGAGAGAGGGACAGAGAGCTAGAAACATCGATGAGAGAGAATCATTGATCAGCTGCCTCTTGCACACCCCCTACTGGGAATGTGCCCGCAACCACGGTACATGCCCTTGGCCGGAATCGAACCTGGGACCTTTCAGTCCGCAGGCCGACGCTCTATCCACTGAGCCAAAACGGTTTCGGCAAGAGTGAGTACTTAATGAGTATTTTCTTCAGGGTATTTCTATGTACCCTGAAGTTCACATCCGAATGTGTCAGCTGTTTGCCCACAAATTTGGAGCTGCAGGGCTCTTCTGGGTTGTAGGTGAGTTCTGTCATTCACTATATCTGAATGACAGCCCCAGAGTAAGTATCTTTTCCTCTCAGGTGCAGTGAAGTCGGGTGTTCCATCCCCATAGGTCTTCTCCTTTATTGTTTGGAGGTTGACTGAAGGTCTTGCTTGCCCCCCAATTTCCCCATATCCGGCACTAAAAGCCATTGCTATGTCATTACCTAAGACTTCCACAGGCAATAACAGCACAAAGCCTACTCCAATTTAAGCTGAAGGCTAAGCAATCTCTTAAGGGAGCCACCAAGCAAACCATGAATCTAAGTGAACACTGGGGAGTGAAGACCTCTTGAAATCACTCAGCCAAGAAAGATAGATTTGATTTAGGCTGCAAGGCCCCATTCTGGAAATCTACTTAGTAATTTGTATTATCTGAAGGAATTAATATGTGACAAAAGAAGTCTGGCCATCTATTCTAGCAAACAAATAGAAGGGTTTCCTTGAGGTATGGAAATTCCTGGTCTGGGAAACAGGAAGCCAAATTTGTAGTCTCATTTTATTTTTTCCTTTTCAGATATTGCATTGTTACAGTCAGGCAAACTTACAGCTTTACGTTATTACAATATTGAAGATCAAGGCTTTTGATTGTCTATAAGTAAATTACATTTTGAATGGAAAAACAGGAAGATATACAACAGAAAACAAAAATTGTATACCCTCCAGGGATCTTAGGGGAAAAAAAAACTCCACAAGCAAGTAATTGGTCTATTGCGATGCTTTGAAAGATGTCAATTTTTTTTTTAATTTGAAAGATAAGAACTGTATTTACAAAGATAACAAAATAAACAATGTTACCTGGCCCACAATTCTGAAAAATTCTGAAGTCTGCCTTGACATAGTGCCACTGCCAAGGAAAGAGTGTTCCTAATTTTGAAGAATTCCACTGCACACCTGAGTTTACTAATTATTTCACTAGTCAACTATAGCAATTAGGATGAGATTATACAATCGACGTAAGATTATAAGATAGGGGAAATAAGGTTTTGAAATTTACATGATTATTCGTAAAGTATACAGAACATTGTATGTGTATATATTGATTATTGCAGAAGCTTAGTTTTGTTTTTTTTGTGTGTGTTTTTTTTTTAAATATATTTTATTGATCTATTACAGAGAGGAAGGGAGAGAGCTAGAGAGCTAGAAACGTCAATGAGAGAGAAACATCAACCAGCTGCCTCTTGCACACCCCCTACTGTGGATGCCCGCAACCAATGTACATGCCCTTGACCGGAATCGAACCCGGGACCTTTCAGTCCGCAGACCGACACTCTCCCACTGAGCCAAACCGGTTTCGACAGAAGCTTAGTTTTAATGCACCTGCCACGTTGATTTTTTTATATCCATTTCTCACATGCTAGTGTGTTTTGTGGGTGTCTCAGCCTATCAATAACTAATGTGGTCACACCAGCCCTTAAGATTGCATAATATCCTTTAGCAATAAGCATCAGAAAACTTTGGAAACTTAAACGTTTATTACTCACAAGACCTGAAATATACCTAGTACACCAGGGGCCACCCCAGGAGGTGTAGGGCAATCTACGAATTTAGCTTCTGGGTTGTGAAACTTCTTATTCGAAGTTTCAAAGGAGGGACTGGTAAAAACAGAGCTTGCTGTGCCAAAACATGCCTTTGGGATAATGATTATTTTATCTTGGTTATTTAAAAAAAAAAAACACAAAAAAAAAACACAAAAGACTCAGGAAGAACCTTTGACCTTCCCCCTACCTGCCTAAAAGAATTTAGATAGAGAGTGTAGTCCAGGAAAGTAGATATCACCTTTGATAACTAACTTATTATGAACTAAATCTGAAAGAAATAAACCTAGCAAAGCCCACTGGATCAGTCCTCTCTGTGTCCAACAGACATTTATTTACCAAACGTTTGCTTTTCTGTCTATGGTAATGACATAGCAATGTGAATTGCTTTTCTTCCCTTTCAAATCCCAAACCACTACCCTGAAAGGTTGTAAGGTCCCAAGGGAGAGGTTTGTAAGATCCCAGCTGAGAGGTAGGCAGCGCAGAAGCAAAACACAGAATCCAGGAGATTAAGAAGGGGGTTTTAATCTGCACTCCTGGGCGGGCGAGGCTCTCTGGTCTGAGGGTGGGCCAGGGAAGTTCCCGTCCCAAAGTGGCATACCTTATTTGCCGGCGTATAAGACAATTTTTTTTGCCCTGAAAAATACGTATTTGCTGGCGTATAAGACGACTGGGCATATAAGAAGACCCCCTAACATTTCCACAAAAAATACAGAGGTTGTTATATACTCGCCGTATAAGACTACCCCCTACCTGGAGGCATATTTTTCAGGGCCAAAAAGTCGTCTTATAGGTATTTCTTTCTTTTATACAGCTGTTTAGGGAGGGGAGTGTGGGTGGCATGAGAGGTGTGGAATTCCTGCCTCAGGCCAGGGGTCTAGGAAGGCCCGAGATAGGCACCAGCTAGCCAGTTATCTTTGTCAGCATCCATCCTGCAGATGCTTGCATCTGCTCTGGGCTACACCCCCCTGCCTCAACCTAACACCCCAGCCTTTTGGTGGTAGGGGGTGCCGAAATCTTCTGACTGCTTCCAATGCTGAAATTGGTCGGAGAGGGTGGGGTCAAAGGCTAGGATCAGGCAGAGGCTTTTGGGGTTTGGGCTTGAAGGGGAGCCTTAGGGATGGAGCAGGGTGCAGTCACTGGAGAGATTTCAGCAAGTTGCAGTAAACTGGAGACATATCAGCGATCCAGTATGGAGCAGAGCTGGGGAAAAAACACACAGATACAGAAAGAGAGAGACCAGACCTGACATTGTAGGCATAGTGGCAACCAGAGGGCAGTCACGGGGGTTGCCCAGAGCTGGAAGGAGGAGGGGGAGGGCGACTAAGGCAGGCCTTAGTGGGGCCCAACACCTCACGTTTATGTTGCTTTAGGTGGTCCTCTGGAGGCTTGGTCAGCTGGTTCTGGCCTGGAAAGAAACCTGTTAGCAAGTTCCTGGGGCAGCTGCCTGGGGTGAGGTAGCTGCACACGTGGAGCACATCTTCTGGGCCTCCTTGGTGGGAGCAGTGGCTGCAGTCAGAGCCCGGAGGCAGGGCTGCCATCCCCGAACTGTGTGATCAAGCTGTCTGGATAGGTAGGCTACTGGGGTGAAGGCTGGCCCTAGGGGCTGGGTGAGGACCCCTATGGCTATTCCCTGTTTCTCATCAGTAAATAGTTGAAAAGGCTTAGAGATGTCCGGGAGAGAGAGGGGGGGAGATGCCAGAAGGGCATCCAGGAGCTTAGTAAAGGCCTGGCGAACGAGGGAGGGTGAAGAGAGCGGGCCTATTGGTGTTTCCTTAGCGGCCTGGTACAGAGGCTTAGGTAGGAGAGCAAAATTCAGGACCCAACGGCGGAAGAATCCTACCAGCCCTAGAAAGGACAAGATCTGTTCCGCAGAAGTGGGAGGCTGTAGGTCTCGTATTGCCTGTGCTCTGTCAACTGTCAGTCCTCGGGAGTTGGGGGTCAGACAGATCCCCAAGTAAGTGACAGTAGGGGCCGACAGCTGCGCCTTGGCAGGAGACACACGGTATCCTTTGTCCCCTAGAAAGTTGAGGAGGTCAGCTGTCTGCCTCCGAGAAATGTCTAAAGAGGGGCTGCAGAGAAGGAGATCATCTACATACTGGAGAAGAGTGCTGGGTTCTAATGAGCATTGTTGGAGGTCTCTGGCTAAGGCCTGGCCAAACAGATGAGGGCTGTCTCTGAATCCCTGGGGCAGAACTGTCCAGGCGAGTTGGCTGGATACCTGCTCATCTGGGTCCTCCCAAGTGAATGCAAACAGATGGTAAGAGTCTGGATCCAGAGGGATGGTAAAGAAGGCATCCTTGAGGTCAAGGACGGAAAAGTGGGTGGTACCCGCTGGTACGCGAGAAAGGAGAGTGTAAGGATTGGGGACTACCGGGTGGATGGGGACCACCGCTTCATTGATTAATCGGAGGTCCTGCACCAGCCGGTAGGTCCCATCTGCCTTCCTAACTGGGAGGATGGGGGTGTTGCAGGGAGAGTTGATAGGTATGAGGAGGGAGACCCTGCCCCAGAAGCCGAGTAATGAGAGGCTTGAGGCCTCGGCGATGAGTCAGGGAAATAGGAAACTGGGGGTGGGAAGGAAATGAGGTGGGGTCCTTAAGTCGATCCTCATTGGGGTATGGTGCCTAGTAACCACCCGGGTAGAGGTGTCCCATACTTTTGGGTTAACAAGGGACACAGGCAGTGGGGAATCAGTGTTCCCGTGGAGGGAGGGAGCCAGGAGCAGAAGAAGCAGGGAAGCTGAAGGACTCTGAGTGAGCTGCAGAGTGGCCCCTAGTCTGACGAGGATATCTCGTCCTAAAAGGGGTATGGAGCACGAAGGCATGAAGGCATGACTAGGAATGAGTGGGTTATAGGGCTATTTTCGAGGAGACAGGGAAGGGGTCCGGTGGCCAGTGGGCAGGTGGATTTGCCATCAATTCCCATGACTGAGATTGGGGAAGGGAACAGTGGCCCAGAAAAAGAAGGCAGAACAGAAAAGGTAGCCCCCGTATCGATCAAAAAGGAGATCATCTTACCCGCTACCTGGAGCTTTACCCGAGGCTCGGCCAGGGTGATGGGGGTAGTCGAACCCGGGCATCTTCAGTCTGCCAGTCCCAGCATGGCCAGCGGCGGGTCATGACCTGGAAGGACGGCCCCTCCACGCTGAGACGCTGAGGGCCCATCACCTTTCCAAAGGCAGTCACTTTTCCAGTGGCCGCTTTGACCACACGCCGGGCAGGGCTTGTCTGGAGCATGGGGTTGTGGGCATCCTTTAGCCCAGTGGCCTTCTTTTCTGCACTTGAAGCATCCTCCAGGTGGCGCTCTTCCTTTTGTTGTACCCCCATCACACATAGTCTCCCTTGGACCATGCGCGGCCGCAGGTACTCAAGCTACCAAGGCTTGAGTTTGCAGATTCACCTTTTGTGGAAGGCGGGCCTCCGGATCTGACTCTGCCTGCTCTCCTCGGGCATTGAAAACCTTAAATGCCATATTCACCAGATCTCAGACAGGAGTCTGAGGGACATCCTCTGCCTTTTCTTTAAACTTTTTTCTAATATCTGGGGCTGACTGTGAAAGGAAGTGAGTGGCTAGGACAGTTGCTCCAGCTGGGGACTCAGGGTCCAGGCGAGTATATAAGGTCAGAGCCTCAAGTCAGCCTGTTAAGGAAGACCGTGGGGTTCTCATGTGGTCCCTGAGTAACTTCCCTCAGCTTGTCAAAATTAACGACCTTGTGGGAGACGGCCTGTAGGCCGGCTATTAGGCACTGGAGCATCTGGTCTGTAGGTGGATCTGATCTGCATGGACCGTTGCCGCTCCTAAGTCTCTTTTCCTTTCATCTGATGTTAGGGTGGAAGAGAGAATGACATGGATGTTATGCCAGGTGAGGTCATAGGCCTGAGAAAGGTATCGGAATTCCTTGATGAACGCGGTGGGGTTGGTGGAAAAAGACCCCAGCCGCTTCTCAATCTGGGAGAGATCTGACAGAGAGAAGGGAACATGAACCCTGACCAAGCCCTCAGCTCCTGCTACTTCCCGGAGGGGGCAGAGCAGCAAGGAGCCTGAGAGTGGGTGTGCCTGCTGACTGGGGAAGCAGGCGGGGTGGGGGGGTGGGGGGAGGGGAAGGGCGGCAGGTAAAAAAGGAGGCTCTGGGGGAGGGGGCGGCTGAGGGAGATCTGGAAGTGAGGATGGGGGAAGGGCGGGAACTGACTGCAGGGCAGGAGACAAGGCTGAAGGAGCCCCGTGATAGGGAGGCAGGCGAGAAGGCGGGGAGGAAAGATTCTCAGGGGGTTCAGATAAGGCGGAAAGTGGAGGAGTGTCCTCAGTAGGGAGGGGAAGTTTCTCCCAAGCTAGGAGAACCTGGGCAGTGGAACAGAAGGAGCAGAGGGAGGGACGGGGGTGCAGATAGAAAACGGCCTGGACATATGGAACCTCCAGCCAATTCCCAGCTCCTTTGCAAAAATTGTTGAGGTCAGTCAGAATGTTAAAATCCAAAGTCCCATGTTCAGGCCATCTTGACCCATTGTCCAATTCATACTGAGGCCATGCCACGTTACAGAAGTAAATGAGGCATTTAGGACGCAGATCCCGGGACAGGCCTAGTTTAGCCAGATTTGTAACAAGACACCCCAGTGGGGTCTTTGGATCTAATTTGGTTTTTTGGGTGCCCATTGTTGACGCCTAGGGTCCGGGACTCCAAAGGGACAAAGAGCGTCCTCTTCTCGCCTTTCGGGGTCTGGAATGAGGCCAAAGGCCAGAGAGAGCCAAAAAGAAGAAGGAAAGTCTTCCAACTTCTACTGGCCCGGGGATTTCCCTGGGAAATCCCGGAAAAAGGGCTGGCAACCAGGAGGCAAGACTGACTTGGCCGAGATTTACAGACAGAGATGCCGGAAAATGACCCTAGGAGTCAACCAATAGGAATGGGAATCTCTGCTGACTCTGATGTTGCTGAGCTGGAGAGAAATCTGAGGGTTCCTTAGCCACGGGGGTACCCCAGACCGGGAAAGGTCTTACAGGGCAGGGCACTTACCCCGTGCCCGGGTTTCCCACCAAGATGAAAGGTTGTAAGGTCCCGACAGAGAGGTTTGTAAGATCCCAGCTGAGAGGTAGGCGGCGCAGAAGCAAGACACGGAATCCAGGAGATTAAGAAGGGGGTTTTAATCTGCACTCCCGGGCGAAGCTCTCTGGTCCGAGGGTGGACCAGGGAAGTTCGCGCCCAAAAGCAGCATAGGTATTTCTTTTATACAGCTGTTTAGGGGGGGGGGAGGGGGGAGGGCATGAGAGGTGTGGAATTCCTGCCTGGGGCCAGGGGTCTAGAAAGGTCCTAGGAAGGCTCCAGCTAGCCAGTTATCTTTGTCACCATCCATCCTGCAGATGCTTGCATCTGCTCTGGGCTACACCCCCCTGCCTCAACCTAACAGATATCTCATCCTTTCTTATGGCCAAGTAGTGGTCCACTGTACATATGTAACGCATCTTCTTTATCCAATCATCTATCCCAGGACACTCCTGTTGTTTCCATGTCCTGTCCGCTGTGTATACTGCTGCAATGACCATAGGGATACTTATATGTTTTTCAAGTAAATATTTTCAAAATTTTGGGTGCCCAGAAGAGGGATTGCAGGGCCTGTTATGTTTTGAAACGGGCACTCTAAGGGAAATGAAGGGGCAGGCAGCTGCCTCTCCTGCAGTAAACAAAAGAAAGTGGCACTTTATTTACCTTTAGGCTATCGCTGTCAGTGCCATAACCAGTGCCCCACCCGGGTACCAAGGAAGCCCATCTTTTTAGGAGCCACATTCTTCAAACGTCTCCACGGCTTTGCCACATGTGCATACTTGGAATCAACTTGTGTTGTCTGTTCAGTCTGCCTACAGACCTTGCCTGATGTGCATATGGAGCTGGGGTTTGCTCAGTCAGCAGCAGCTTTTGCCTGGTTATTTGTCCATGGAGTCCTCACGTGGCCCTGCCTCTGGCTGCCAGGTGTGTGAGCCCCACATACGGGTCCTCACCATTCCAGTTTTATGAGCACTGTCTCAGTGACTTTGCTTACCAAAATCAAGGTAACAGTTCTGTTCCTTGCTGTGTGACTCTAGATGCCCTGAAAGACATATGTGGTGTAGCCTGTGTTTTGTAGCATACCGTCATTCTTAGGGTACATGCACATTCATTGGTTTGATTCCTCCGTGAACACAGTGTAAATCATTGCTCTGTAAGTAACGTGGCCTTAGTGTGATCACCGAGCCATCTGTGTTTCCCTCTTTCTCCTTCCCTTCCTTCTCTCCCACTCTCCTTCCACGCAAGCTTCTAAATGGAATCTGGTGTCCACCATGAATTTTTGAGGGCGAATTAAAAATTAAACCCTGTAGTCTCTAATTCTTTAAGTGACCATAGCACATCTTGCTAGTTTTCCTTTGTCAAGGTGTTTAAAGACTTTAGGCATTTCATGAAACTCGTTCCGCTTTCAGTCAAAAGCCATGCTATGTTCATTCTTTCACCAGATCATACAGTCTTCGTTTCATTGGTTAATTGTGATGAACCTGAATTGCACCAGTTTACTTAACCTGGCATAAAGGGAGTGCAAAGAAATACAGGGAAAAAGGGGACCCGAGGGGCGGGCCATCAGAGCTGGTCACTTGCAGCTTCTGTCCCTGGAATCATACAGTGTTGTTGCCCTTTTTATTTTTTAAGGATAAATGTGACTCGAGGCTTGTCTGTGCTCCAAGTTCAAGATTGTTTCTATTACTCCGTGTTTATTGGAAAACTATGGAAACCCTGTCGTATGAATGGGGCGGGCAACCTGAACTTGGCATTTCTGCAAGGCCAGGCACAAAGGAGGTTTTTTGACAAATATTTGATTGAATTATTAACTGTCAGAGAAATCTCTGCAAATACGTCTTTGTAAAGAACAACAACAAAAAAAATCTAAATTAAGAGGTTAACTGTCCGGAAGAATGCTTTTATTTTTATTAAACGATGACTTCTGACATTCTCAAACTGTTTCTCAGGGCGGGTCCCGGTGAGAGCCTTTGAAAGCACCAGCTCTGCTTGAAAGCCGTGAGCTTGAGTTCATTCAAATGTGATGTACATATGCCTTGTTGCCCTCTTTGGGAAGTCATGGCATGTAACTTCCTCTGTTCTCTGCTCCCGACTGATGAAATATTTCCTTCTCTGTATGTTGCATTTTGTGATCTCATAATTTCAGTTGCAATTTAGCACAGACTTGGCGGACCTGGGTTCGGAAACACATTCTGTGGTTTCACATCCAGGTTCTGACTCTCAGTTGTCATCTCTATGTCTCGGTGTCTTTACCTTAAAAACTAACCTAATAATAGAGTAATATGCAAATTAACCACCACTTTGCTAAACAAGCCATGCCCATCAGCCAATCAGGGTGAATATGCAAATCAACCCAACCAAGATGGTGGTTAATTTGCATCTCAAGACAGCATAGAAAGAAGCCAAGCCTGCAGAAGGGAGCTAAGCTGTGGAGAAGCAAGCGGGGTGGTGGAGAACGGAGGAAAACAGTCAGGGTAGCCACCGCAGCAGGAAGCCCTATTGCAGGAATCTTCCTGCAATTGGCCACTAGTACTATTCTAAAGAAACAAATACTGCAAGTAAATACTATAGCCAAATCTCCGTAAATCTCTTAGAACATGTGTGAGTGATTGCTTTAACTACACGGAAGAACATTGCATGCTTCCACTCTCTGTTTTGGTATGGCCCACCAGCTAAGAATGCTTTTAAAATTTTACGTGGTGGTAAAAAACTCAGAAGAATAAATATTTTGTGATACATGGACATTATATGAAATTCAAATTTCAGAATCCACAAATAAAGTTTATTGGAACCGAGGCATCATTCCGACCACGTTACTTGTTTATGTAACGACAGTGGCTGTTTCCACATTACAAATGGATAGAGAGGCTTCAGTAGAGACCAACCCCCTGGCCAGCAGCACCTAACCTAGGTACTCACTGGACCTTAACAAAAGACACTTTCTGATCCCTGCCATAGGATACAAAGCACTGAATCACCACGCCTGCATTACTTTCCGGGTTGTTGGTAGAACATCCTGTTAGGCTTGGGCTGTTTATTCCAGCCCACATCTGGGAGAAATTGTGTTTGTTGGGGATATGTAGTATTATGTGTTGGTTGGCCATATGTGGGGTGAACATGGCTGTGCTTTTGTGTAATTTTGAAACACAGTTTTGGATTTGTATGAGCATTGGTACCTTCCCGGAGGAGAGTCACAGGTTGTAATTTGTCCTCTTTGGCCATCCTGCATGTGGTTCTTCTGAAGGTAACAGATCGGAGTGAGTGCACTCTGATAGTACCATCCTTGGGGGTGGTGTGAGAAAGTACTATGATAAGGCGACAGCACAAAATATATTTCTTATTGATTGCCAACAATATTTGTCTGAAATTTTGAAATAGAATGAAGAAAGAGTTGTTATGGTATGGTTTTTGTGTTTAAAGAAAATGAAAGAATTGGCTGACCTTGTGTGAGTGAGTGGCTTCTAGAAAGACAGGACTGGGTCTCAGTCATCTTTGTTGCAATAGAATGCTCCACAGGGAAATCTTCTCAAAATTTGTTCAGTAAATGAATGAATGAATGCATGGGATATGAGAGAGTGTCTCATTCAGAAAAATTAATGCTCCCTCTTAATTAACGCCTCCCACTTCACCGTTGAGCTGCAGTGGAGCTGAAGGAGGAATCCAGTGAGTGTTCTGCAGAATCATGCCATCCCATGGTGCATACCTAAAGCACAGGCGTGCTCTCGTGTCAGCACGTTCCTTAGTTTTGAATGGGATGTACCCTTCCTGAATTCAGGACCTGGAAGATAGTTCTCTGTGAATTGACACTACCATGTACTCAGGTTTAGCTTGCTTTTACATTCCTTCCTGGAATGAATAAGTACTTATTTGTTTTATGCATCTTTTCAGACATTATTGAAATTTTATGGCACCTTTATGCCAGTAGAAATATTACAGTTAAGAGTTTATGAGATAAAATCTACTTATTGAATATCTGTCATCTTAGTTGTTTTTTTTTGTTTTTTAAATTCTCACCCAAGGATATGTTTTACTGATTTTAGAGAGAAGGAGACGGGGGAGGGAGAGGGAGGGAGAGTGAGAGAGAGAGAGAGAGAGAGAGAGAGAGAGAGAGAGATGTAGGAGAGAAACATCAATCAGTTGCCTCCTGTATGCAACCCCATTGAGGATTGAACCAGCAACCTAGCTATGTGTGGTGACCGGGATAGAACCGACAGCCTTTCAGTGCACAGTGTGTGCTCCAACCAACTGAGCCACACTGGCCGGGGCTATCATTTTTTTTTTTTAATAGATGAGCAATTAAACACAAAAAAACAAGTAACTTGCCCATAGTTATATGGTGGGTAAGAAACTTTTCTTGTCTACAGTGAGGTCATTGATGGGCATTCATAACTAGTTGTAACATGGACAGATATTTGCATGTATTTTATTTTATATTATGCTGTTTTATATTACCTTGTTTATACATGGAAAGTGATTTTGAAAAGGGTTCAGTGCTGCCTGGACCTTATTTAGCTGCCCTCGTCGTCATTATTTCCTACTATATCCTTCCTGTGCTTAGATTGCCCTATTTGTTTCTCCCATGAACTTGACCTTTATTCTTGTCTCTTCACTCTAAGACCTTGGTTGTTCAGGCGGAATCTGATTATCTGGTGGCAGGTTGCTGGAGTGCACTTTGGTTGGTGGAGGAAGGGGAAGGTCAGAGGCTGCAGGTGAGCTGGCCACTTCTGCCCTTTGCTTTCCCAGAGAGCAGCTGGAGGGCTTTAATGTGCAGGAGACTTCCCCCGCTCAGCCTCCTGAGATACATCTGCCTTTGGACCGGTCTCCTGTATCTTGCAGATTTGCTTGTTATTGCAGTCAGGGGAGATAATCTTTGCGTCCCTGACACCAAGGCTGCTCATGAAAATGGGAACTGGGATGAGAAGAGCAGTTTTGTTTCACGTACAAATGAGTCATAGTTTATTATTTTTACCGATTCTATGATGAAAACTTGGCCACACTTCTAATTTAGAGTATTTAGAGTATATGGAAAAGCTGCATGTTAGAAATAGTTTATTGACTGACTACTGCACTTCATTAAAAAAGGAGTGAATGAAAAGGAAAGGTAAAGGGGATAAATGTAAAATTTCTGGAAGCCTCAGACGGCTCCCCAGTCCCCTTCCATTTCAAGCTCAGAGTAAAATTTTGCTTCATATGACTTTATGCATATGTTTTTTTAAAGTGAAAAGGGAAGAAAGTAAAATAATTATTGCTTATAAAATATGTTTATTACTGAAAACATTTAGGACTATTAATGTCTGAGACTTTTTTATTAGAAGGGAGTAATTTGATGTGACAGAATAATACACTGTTAGCAACAGTGGACTGTATAGTTTTCTGGACATCTTCATGTAGTATGCATTATTTGATCTGTACTATAATCTGTGACTCAGAAACAGGTTCAGTAGCTGATTTATCTTCACCAGCAAATTAATGGTCAAATTGGGATTAAGACGGAGCTTCCTGGTCTTCTGGGTGGTGACCGCCCCACTGCACACAGCCCGCCTGGTCACACAACAGTCGTGATGGGATGCACCTGTGATGCGGTGGCATCTCGTGGTTCCAAACACCAGAGCCTGCTTACGGGGAAGCGGCTCAGGGATGAGAGGACGAGAGTTTAAGGATTCTATAAGCTTTTTGATGGAAAACACTGACCTTCCACACAGAGCCCAAAGCATGTTAGTCATTCAGAACTGAAGTGGCTAGAAATACAGACCCAGCAACCAAGAGTTGAAATTCATGCTCCCATAATGGAAATACAAGCAGACATTCTCCTACCAGGAATGTAAGGGCACTGATGGACCGAGGACCTGCACACTTTTCATTGGCCTCTGCCCCCAGGTGTCTGGAGGCTCATTTACATTTTCACTGTAATTTCTTCTGATTCCTTCTCAGGGCCACATACTATTGTCAAGGTATAGTGACATCGACCACAGCTTCCTTTGCTCCCTTTCTATGAAATAATGCACTTTAAATCCTTCAGCTCACAACATTTGTGATGAGATTTCAACATTCTCTGTGTTTGCGTTTTTTGTTTTGTTTTTTTTTTTTTATACATGCAAAGCTGAATAGTCAGCTGATCATTAGAAAAAAATAAACCATTCATTTGCCTGCCAGGCATGTATGGAATGTTTGCTGCTGCATCACGTGGTATCTTACTCTTTCTTATGCAGAGTGGGAAGCCACCCATCAGTGATATGTTCACAGATCTCAAAGACAGAAGGAAGCTGTTGGATCTTCTGGAAGGCCTCATGGGAGCGTCGCTGGTGAGAGGCGTCAGCCTAGGGAGCCAGGGCCGGCATTGCCTGTCTCCCAGCATTAGTGGTGCCTGAGGACGCAGTGGGGCTGCTCAAAATGTAAACACTGAAATACAGATGTTAAAATAAGGTGTTTCAATGAATGCTTTGATAGAGCAGTATTCAGGCTTCCTGGGAGGGTGCTATAGGTTTATCAAAGATAAAATGACTCAAATGTTTGTTCTCGGGAGTCCCAGTAGAGAATTATAAAGAAGAATGGAAACGTAAAGAGGGCATAATGTTTTGAATAGCAGAGCATATAGAGACACGGTTCAATGTTATTGAACAAATATTAAAACAAGGCTGTTCAAATTATGAGATTCATTTATTTTTTTTAAATATATATATTTTATTGATTTTTTTTTTTTTTTTTTTTTTACAGAGAGGAAGAGAGAGGGACAGAGTTAGAAACATTGATGAGAGAGAATCATCGATCAGCTGCCTCTTGCACACCCCCTACTGGGGATGTGCCCGCAACCAAGGTACATGCCCTTGAGGAATCGAACCTGGGACCTCCCAGTCCGCAGGCCAATGCTCTATCCACTGACGCAAACCGGTTTCGGCTATGAGATTTATTTTTATTCAAATTTTCAGTATTATTTTATTTCCCCATCAAATCCCACTCTATTACTTTATGGGCATGGCACTGTACACTTACACAGAGATAGCTCCGCTGATGAAGAGGATGCAATTTTATGAATACAGACTTGAACACCAGAGGTAGAATTACTATGAGAAGTATAGAGAGATGCACTCCAAAGATGAATTCCTTTCTCACCACAGCGCGGGGTACTACACTCTCCCCTTTGCCTTCCAGATGGTGGGTAGGCCTGTTGAAGAGGCTGATGCCTCTCTCAGATAAGGCTCCCTGGCCAGTGAGGCAGGAAGAAGCCTCCCAGATCACCTTTCCCCAGGTGGCAATTCCTGCCTTCCCCGTGGGCCCCTGCATTGCTGGCGGGAACCGGGGGTAGCGCCCCCGAATCCCCCTGCTCTGTGTGCACTTGTGAAGTGTGGATGTAATGCGACCTCTAAACGTCCCTTCACCCAGACCGATTTAGAGAAAAGAAGCTTTGACCCCCAAATTCGTCTGTGCCTTAGAATCACCGGGGAATTCTAAAAATTCCAAACCTGCACTGCATCCGACTCACCAAGTCAAAGAGGCATTGGCATTTTTGGAAGCTTCCTGGGAGGGTTCAGTGTCCAGGCGAACTAGGAAAAGACTAGCTTTGAACTTAAGGCATTGGAGTGGGGGAGTTTTCACCATCAGCACCAGTCCCCATGTGGCCTGACAAGCAGCCAGAGCTCCATGCTGAGCTGCTGTGCTCTGCCCTTCTCAGTGTTGTTTTAGGTCAGGCTGCGGAGGGACCGTCTCACTTGATGTTGTGTTTTGTTTTCCAGCCGAAGGAACGTGGTTCCACAAGGGTGCATGCTTTAAATAATGTCAAAAGAGTGCTGCAGGTTTTACATCAGAACAATGTAAGTCGGTCAGGTGATTTGGGGCCGCTTGGGTGCCATCGGGATTATTTACTGTTGAAACCAGCCACCTGTTCTGTGCATGGGCCTCAGCTCCTTTATGGAAACGTTTTCCTTATGAGAACTTTTCCTACTCCAGAAAAGGAGTAGTCACTCTTTTTCTGATTACTTTAATGATGCAGTGTTTCCCAAACTTCTCTCATGATGAGAACCACCTGGTGGAGTTGTTAAAATTCAGATTCCTGAATCCCAACTAAGAAGTGCTAAACTAGTTAAGTATACAATTTTACCTATATGTTCCCAAAAATTCTAGTTTATCACTTCTTAGTTGGGATTCAGGAATCTGAATTTTAACAACTCCACCAGGTGGTTCTCATCATGAGAGAAGTTTGGGAAACACTGATTTAGGGTATAAGGAACATGTTTTTTGAGATTTAGGTTTACCTGATTTCTCTGACCATTCACATGTATGGCTGCACAGATGTGCTCAACCAAAACCCTCAGCTTCCGTGGAGAACTTGTCTTGTTTTCTTTATCTAACCTTTATCTGCTCCTATTGCATCAGGTGGATTTGGTGAATATCGGAGGAACTGACATCGTAGATGGAAATCACAAGCTGACGCTGGGCTTGCTGTGGAGCATCATTTTGCACTGGCAGGTGGGGACTTTTCAGTCACCTATTACTGGGCATTGACAATGTGTCCTTTGTGTATTCGTTTCGTAGCTGTGCCTCACAGAACACCGCAAACCGGTGGTTCAAAAACAGAAGTTATTTTCTCCCAATTCTGGAGGCTGCAAATCTGAGATCAACGTGTCAGCAATGATTTTTTTCTTTTCTTTTCTTTTCTTTTCTTTTCTTTTCTTTTCTGCAGCCTCTTTCCTGGGCTTGTGGGTCCTTTTTCCCTTTGTCCTCACATCGTCTTCCCTCTGGGTATATCATATCCTAATCTTTGCTTCTTCTTTTTTTAAAAAATATATGTTATTGATTTTTTACAGAGAGGAAGAGAGAGGAATAGAGAGTTAGAAACATGGATGAGAGAGAATCATCGGTCGGCTGCCTCTTGCACACCCCCCACTGGGGATGTGCCCGCAACCAAGGTACATGCCCTTGACCAGAATCGAACCTGGGACCTTTCAGTCCGCAGGCCGACGCTCTATCCACTCAGCCAAACCAGTCTTGGGTCCTAATCTTTGCTTCTAACGCCAAGAAACTAGTCATATTGGATGAGACCCCCTCCCCTCCATATGATCTCCATTTACCTCTTTCAAGACTCTTTCTCTAAATACAGTCACATAACAAGGTACTGGGGGATAGGACTTCACCATAGAATTTTGTGGGGGGGGGGGCACAATTCAACGCCTAACAGTTTGGAATGGAAGAAACTGACAAACTGCTCTATTTTCCTAGCCTAGAAAAAAAGAAAATGTCTTTTTAAAATATTGAATTTGAAAATTTCAGACATCAAAACATTGCTAAAATAGCTTAAAGAATTTCCAGGTACCGTTACTCAGATTCCCCAAAGGTTAACAATTGTGTATATTTGTGTTTTCTCGTTTTGTCTTTGCCTAACTACTTCAGTGTGTATTTTCTGAAAACAAGTTGTTCTCCTAAAATGAAGGAATTCTCTTACATAACTGCAATATATTAACATAATATAAAATGTTTACGATAACATTAATAGTTCTAACTTACTTATCATGTCTCTTTCATCTTCTTCAATCCGGAATAGTTTCTGAGCGTCTGTGTTTTATGATATTGACATTTTTGAGGAGCGCTGGACAGTTATTTTGTAGAATCTCCCTTTCTGTGCGTTTGGCTGATAATTTCTCATGATTAGATTCAGGTTATTCATTTTGGGCAGGAATGCCACAGAACTGATGTTGATTTGCTCTCACTGCGCCTCACCGGGAAGCACACACTGCCTGTTAGACTTGTTCTGGCAGGGTCAATGTTCGTTTGGGTAATGTGGTATCTGCCTATGCCTCCACTGTACGTGACTGCCCTATGTTATTAAAAAATACCTTGTGAGATATACTTGGAGACTGTGTAAATATTCAGCTACTTATCAAATCTTCCCCATTAGTTTTAAGATCCATTCATAAGTTTTAGCTGATCAGTTATTATTGTGATGCTTGGAAAATAGTAAATTTCTAATGTCATTGTTCCTTCTGTATTGTAAGGAAGAGCTTTCCCTTGCCTCTTGTTTATCTGTCTGTCCATCGACTTTTTTATTCATTCATTGTACACGCAGTGTACACTCAAGGAGTTTTACATATTTAATAGGCTGTAATTTTTTGCTATTATTGTTTACTAGAGGCCTGGTGCATGAAAATTTGTGCACTGGGGGGAGGGGGGGCTGCCCCCTCTCATGGTCTGGGAGCCCTCAGGGGATGTCCTACTGATGGCTTAGGCCTGCTCCCCATGGGCCTAAGCTGCAGTCTGGCCTTCCTCTGTGGAAGGTGACTGGGCAGGTCAGGGGGAGGTGCTGCCCCCATCACCACGTTGTTGCTGCCACTGCTGGCCGCCACAGCCTGCCCTCGGCCCTTGCAGCTGCCACCTGCCCTTGGCTCTCTCAGCCGCCCCATCTTTGTCCAGAAGGATGTCTAGAAGGTCATCCAGAAGACGTCTGGTCAATCCAGTCTAATTAGCATATTGCCCTTTTATGAGTATAGATTTTGATGGTTATATTATACTAAATTTGGCCCATGTGCTTGACCCCCCTTAAATTAACTCTTGTGCCCTTTTGACATGTCCACATCGTTCTGTGAGCACTTCCTTAAAACACATGTATTTCTTTAGAATAATATTGTGCAATATTAGTTCTTAATAATAATTGGGAAAGTTACTTCCTTCTTTGATTTTGCATTCAGTCAAAAATGTCTTCCTTGCATCCTCATCTTTTGTAGATAATCAAAACAGTTGTCTTTCTACCAAAAGTTCTTTGTAAATGTATAGTATAAAAATATTACTCTTTTAGGGACTCTGAAAGTAATGTTTATTGTAACCAAATCTAATATGAGTATTGCTAAGATAAAGAAACTAGGGTAACGCATGATGGTGAAGTAAAAATCACCTCTACATCCTAGTACTTCAAAATAATCGCTGTTTAAAGGAAAATTTGAAATAGATTGAATAGCCAGTGACCTGATCCCTGTGGTTCAGTAATGAAATAGTCCTCATTCAAGGACTCGATGCCAGGAGCTGCTTTATGGCAGACGTGATTTCTCTCGCAGGTGAAAGATGTCATGAAGGACGTCATGTCAGCCTTGCAGCAGACAAACAGCGAGAAGATCCTGCTGAGCTGGGTGCGCCAGTCCACCAGGCCATACAGCCAGGTCAACGTCCTCAACTTCACCACCAGCTGGACGGATGGGCTCGCCTTTAGCGCCCTGCTCCACGGACATAAGTGAGAAGGACTCTGCTTAGCTGTGGGCTCTCCAGATGTGTATCTCCCCTCTCCCTCCCTCACTGCTCCTCCCTAATGCCCCTCCCCACTAGCCCTGCTGTCCTCTCTGCACATGTCCTACCAAAATATTAAGAAAAGAGATATCATGGAAACAATCTACCCACCAAGTCTTTATTCTGTGGACTTAAATGGCACAGCGCAGCCACAGTTGCTTCTACATATTCATAAGTTAAAACATGTAAAATGATTCACATAGTTCAGTCCCACTCATTCAGCACGAATCAGAAATATATGCAAAGAATTGTGCTAGTGTCTATTCTTATACCAAAGGGAAAGTTCTATAATTCAGTGCAATCCCGATTTATACAAAACTATTTGTTTTCATGAAATTTGTAAACAGATTCTAACTATATGAAAGACCAAAGCCCGTGAAGAGCCAGTACAATTGTGAAACAGTAGAATCAGGCTGAAGTACTTCTCAGACAGAAAACAAAAGTAATCATGAAGCTACATGAATTAAAACTATGGTGCTACAAATTAATACGCTAATTTAATCATAGGTTGAACCCTATGAAATTGCCAGTGTTTGACTGTTATTTTGACATAGAACAATGGCAGTTTCTATACTTCAGCCAAACAGAATAAAGGGCTCAGAAATAGCTCTGTCCTGATATACAACTGAACTGATTGCTATTAATCAGATTATTATAGATGGTGTGGGACAACTTGTTACCCATAGGTAAATAACTGAATTGGATCTTTACCGCTCTGTACCCACAAATAAATTTCAGATGCATCAAGGATTTAAATGTGAAAGGTGAAATTTCTTATATGTTTTATTGCTATTTTAAATAATTTATTGTTCCAAACTTTGTTCCCTGTATATGCTCTGCTTATATATAAAAATATAATTGACATCTCTACATCTTAGATCTAGAAACTTGTTAAAATTTTATAAAATATAAGTTTGTTTCTGCAGACTTAAAAACATATTTTTGGTAGACCATCCATAGATTATAATAGTACCTTCCCTTCCCCTTTCTCCCCTCCCCTCCCTTCCTCTCCTCTTCCCTCCCCTTCTTCCCTTTTCCCCCTGTTCATTTGTGCCTTGTCTTTCAACACAATATTGATTTGAATTGGTAATAGTGAGCAGAATATTTTGTTCTTGAAAATGAAGGGAATATTTTTAATGTTTACAATAATAATGATATTTGCTGTAGCTTTTTTTTTTTTTTTGACAGATACACAAAATCTGGTTAGAGAACCTCCACACCCAATCTTTTTCACTGTACCAGTTTAGAGAGGTTAACTGTTCCTACTTGGATAAGACATGTAGTCAGAAAACTTGAGTTTTACCTAAACTTTTTCCATCGACTACTTAATTGGTTCAATAAGTGTGTAGTACTTTCCCTGTGTTAGGCTCAGGTTGTATAACAGAAAAAAGGCAAACACTCCTGTCTCCTTGGGGTTTATGTGCAGATAGAGGGAGGTGGACAATAAAGAAAGAAAAGGAAATGCAAGTTGTGTAGCATAAAACTGTGGTAAACATGCTGAAGAGAAATGTAGCAGGCAGGTGGAAAGGCCGGTGGGTGCAGGGCGTGAGGAAGGAGAGTAATCTAAGATGAAGTCAGAAAGGAAACAGGGGTGGAGTGGGCGAGGCAATCCCAGGAGGTAGGTGAGTGTAGGATGCAATAACAGATGGAGTGTGCAACAATGATCAACTTTTGGATAAGTCAGCACACAAAATGTCCAATTTTTAGGATTAAAAGAAAAACTAGATAGACCTGAAATACTAGGCAATGTAATATTTGGAGAGGGTAACTGGAGGGTAATTCTCTCAGGACGTTTGGTTTAGGAGTATCCTGTGTAAGCTGGACTTTCCACTCTGCTAATATTGGTCTTTCAATCAGAGAATTAAATCATTAGCATTAATGCTGGTAATTGATGTATGTAGGTTAATTTTTCATTTTTTTTTACCAATTTATTGTGAGCTTTTTTATTTCTCTTCCTGTGTCTTTTTTTTTTCTTTTTATCTTATATTAATAAATTCATCCTCCCCTTACTTCTCCTTTTACTATTTTGGAAGTATTAAATACTATATTTAATCTTCTGGTGATTACTCCAGAAAATTTAATAGGTTATGTTTAGCCAATACAGGAAACTTAGAATATTTTATCCATTGATTTATTTTTATAAGTTCCTTTAAAATACTACATATTTGACAATGTTTTGGGATATAAAGTTAAACTTTTTAATTTAAACTCACAAACAAACAAACAAAATCTAAAACCGCAATGTGTTAGATTATAACAATGACCACTTCGTTTCCACATGTGTTGTCTTCAATGTATTTTATTTGTGTATTGTTTTCAGACCTGATCTCTTCAACTGGGATAGAGTTGTCAAGATGTCCCCCACTGAGAGACTTGAACATGCCTTCAGCCAGGCCCAAATGTACTTGGGAATTGAAAAGCTGTTAAATCCTGAAGGTATTGTTCAGTGCTTAATTTTAATTTTGCTGCACAATTTTGGATACTTGAAGAGCAGTGTTTTTTTTTTAAATATATATTTTATTGATATTTTTTACAGAGAGGAAAGGAGAGAGATAGAGAGCTAGAAACATCGATGAGAGAGAAACATCGACCAGCCGGCTCCTGCACACCCCCCACCGGGGATATGCCCGCAACCAATGTACATGCCCTTGACCGAAATTGAACCCAGGACCCTTCAGTCTGCAGACCGACGCTCTACAACTGAGCCAAACCGGTTTCGGCAAGAGAAGTGTTTTTTGTTGTTGTGGTTTGTTTGTTATTATTTTTTTTTTGGAGGAATTATGAGAACTGAGCAGTGTTCTTCCGTTTGAAACATGGTGCAAGTCATTTTATCACAGTTATTTGGACATTTGTATTTAACAATCTGTAGGATCCTTTAGGAGGAAATTAAATTACATCATTGGAGAATAGTTATTTGATACCTACAGAAGAATTAAAGTTTTAAGGAAATATAATTATTAGATAACCAATTCAGTATTTGGTTTAACTTTACTGAAATTCATTTTTATATTAGTAGTAGGGGCCCGGTAGAAGCAATTCATGCATGGGGGCTTGAGGGAAAAGGGTGTCTCTCAGCCCAGCCTGTACCCTCTCCAATCTGGGGCCCCTCGGGGGACGTCTGACTGCTGGGATCGGGCTTAAACCAGCATGCGGACATCTCTCTCACAATCTGGGACTGCTGGCTCCTAACTGCTCACCTGTATATGAGGTGAAAACTTCAATTACAAATGCTGTGGAATTTAATTCTATACTTATTTTTATAATGTTAATAAAATCTGGCATTATCTTAAATGTCAGCATATCTTTGAGCATTTGGGAGAAGCTTTTAGGGAAGAATTTTTAGAAATAAGAGAACTGAACAAAATTAAGAAAGCGTTTATGCCTTGTCTCTTCTGTCATTATATGAAACAGAAACTTAATGAGCTGTGGTACTGCAAAAATTATATGATATTATTGTTTATGGGTGCTGAGGATAGTTATTTTATATCTCCTACTGAGCTGTTCCCATATTTTGGACATCTAATTTAAGCTGGTCTTTATTTCCTTCCTCTTTTAGATGTTGCTGTTCAGCTTCCTGACAAGAAATCCATAATTATGTATTTAACATCTTTGTTTGAGGTGCTACTCAGCAAGTCACCATAGATGTCATCCGTGAAGTAGAGACTCTCCCAAGGAAATACAAGAAAGAATGTGAAGAAGGCGATATTAATATACAGGTAAAGGTAAATTTTTATTGAAATGTTTGACTGGCTGTCTTTGTTACCTATTAGGTACCAGATAAAAACACTTTTAGGGGATTTTTTTTCTTTCCTTGTAAAAAAATCTTTTGTCAAAACCGATTTGGTTCAGTGGATAGAGTGTCGGTCTGCGGACTGAAAGGTCCCAGGTTCAATTCCGGTCAAGGGCATGTACCTTGGTTGCAGGCACATCCCCGGTAGGGGGTGTGCAGGAGGCAGCTGGTTGATGTTTCTAGCTCTCTATCCTTCTCCCTTCCTCTCTGTGGAAAATCAATAAAATATATTTAAAAAATGTTTTTATTAATTTTAGAGAGAGAGGAAGGGAGGGAGAGAGAGAGAAACATTGATGGACTGCCTCCTACTGGGGACTGAGCCCAAAACCCGGGCATGTGCCCTAACCGAGAATCAAACTGATGACCTCTTGGTGCATAGGGCCAACACTCCACCAACTGAGCCACACTGGCTGGGGCAGGGGATTTTTTTTCTTGACTGAGAACATCTTAGCTTGTCCACTTGCATACACCTTGGAAGTTCAATTTATCAGTTAGCATGCTGTCACATGTCACATGTGTGTAACGGAAAACCATTACCTCAACTGATTTCTTAAGAAGGACATACACTGTTTCACACAATAACGGGGCCCAGGGCTATGATCATGCATGCTGCTGCATGATATGCTGAAGAAGCAGATGGTTTGGTCACCATCTTCCATCAGTGTCATTTTGTGTCACAGATGGTTTCTCTCATGTCAGCCTTGCTTTGTTCTAAGTACTAGTTTTCTTTTGTTTCTTTTCATTTTGTCTTTAGCCAAAGGATTTTTACCATTATATTTTCACAAGGGCTATCAAAATACAAGGTTTATTTTTTCTTTCATTTAGAAAGAATGACAATATGTTACTCAGTGGGTTTTTCACTTTAAGATTTATAATGCTTTTACTCATTAGGATAAAGATTCAGTTTTTAAAAATAAAGTCATCAATTTTTCTTCCTGAATTATCCTGCCTTGAATTAATACATATTTTGTCTTACTCTGTTTCAATCTAACTGGTCCTCCTAATTCATAAAATGAGAGAATCTTAACAGATGGGTAAGACCTTAAAAAGTTGTTCAGTCCAACATTTCAGAAAACAAGAGATACACATGAATTTCAAAATGATAAGAAATATATTTTAGAGAGACAGAAGCATGGAGTTTGAAGCTTAAATTATATTCCTGTCCCTGCTTTTTGTGGATTAGTTACTTGTCCTCTTAACCACAGTTTTATCTGTAAAATCTGGATGAAACTACCCACTGCATAACAATAAGCATCCCAAAGTGTCTAAAATAATATTAATAAGCACTCTATAAGGAGAAACTACCATTATTATAATTTTTCCTTCTTAATTTGTTTTGGTGTGCATTCTCACTCAACTAATTCCTTTGTTTGTTTGTTTTTTAATATTTTTTATTGATATTTTACAGAGAGGAAGGGAGAGAGATAGAGAGCTAGAAACATCTCGATGAGAGAGAAACATCGACCAGCTTCCTCTGGCGCACCCGCTACTGGGGATGTGCCTGCAACCAATGTACATGCCCTTGACTGGAATCGAACCTGGGACCTTTCAGTCCACAGACCGATGCTCTACCACTGAGCCAAACTGGTTTCGGCTCAACAAATTCCTTTGTAAAAATTTTTCCTTAATTCTCATATAAGGGTAATGGTCTTGAATTGGCATGTCATCTCCTTTTTCCTTTTCCAAGGTTCAAAGAACTTATTATTTCAGATTTTTTTGGGGGTGGGTGTAGTAGGTACCAATCCTTTTAACTTCTTCATTCAAAATAGTATGATGTCTAGAAAAAGGAGAAGACTTACTGAGGAGAAGAGGCAAGAGATGGGGCCAAATTGTGAACCTAGGGCTCTTTTTTATAGTTTTGAAAGTCAAGTGATGCTGAGGAAAAGCTGAAATTTTTATAACTGACTGAAAATGCTGAGAAGCATTAGTCTCTAGGGGTGAAGTTATTATCCTGCATTAATGATGTGCCCTTTTAAGTGGCTCAGATAATCTGCTGAGCTTGCTTTTTGGTTTGAGTTATTTGTTTATCGAATCGGGCTTCTTTTGTTAGAAAGCTGGGGTATTTTACCTCTTATAGTTAAGGCCATTCTCTCTTAAAAAGAAAGATTTCATTTGCCTTTCATGAGGTGTAGATAAAAATGATGGCGTCTGTGTAGGGCTCAGGGTGGCATGATAAGAACTGTAGAATGCATTTCCTGTTTGATTGAGAGCAGGTGCATTAACAAGAACCTCTTCATTTGCATGCTTTCATTCGTGCCTTAGAGATTGAATTAAGCTAATTAACGAAATAAAACGTGGTGCACTTTTAATCATTTGCTGTTTGACAGAGCTTGCCATCGGATACTTTGCAATGAACACTAATAGCCAGCCTTCCTCTCTCGCTGCGTCTTTCTACAAACGTGCTGCGGAGCATTAGGTGGTCAGCAAATCGTTCTTGCGTTTCTCTTTATTGTCTCAGTCGAAAGCCTCCTCTTGTGTTTTAATTCATACCTTCTGGACATTTGCATCCAGACAGTGCCTTCCATCTGTCTCCCCCCCCCCCCCAGATCCTAGTGCTTATCTCAGTGACCTTTGGCTGGTCACTCGCTAAGTTTCCTAGTCTCAGGTAGCCTCATTAGAGCATAGAGGTTTGGCCCTCACAGTTCCCCAGGGCTATTTCAGGTCTTCAGTTTCAGAACATGAAGTCCGGAACTTAACTCATTTTCCCTTCTCTGTCTTTGGTATCCAGTGTTTCACCTGTGTGCTCATGGATTCATTCATTCATTTTTTTTTTTAACTCTTGCATACAGTTGACTGGGTCTGTGTGATTCTTTCTCCAGAATGTGCCTGGTGCACGTTTTCTCTCTGTTCCAGCCTTCATGCTAATTGAAGACTCATCTGCTCTTGTCCTTTACAACACCCGGCCTCCCTCCACAATTCATCCCTGGCCACCACGCTGCCATCGTGTGGGCTGTTTCCACTCCTTCCCTCAGGCTTTCTTCCACACGCGGGTTTCTCTCTGTGAAATGCTTCCCCACCCACAGTTTGCATGGCAAGCTTCCAGTCTGTCCTCGGTTTCAATGGAACTTGTTCAGGGACGTCTGCCCCCTATGAACGTATTGAAATCAGCCCCACACACTCACTCATTCCGTTCTTGCTGTCACACTGTTTTTGTAAACTATGTTAAGAATTTTAAATTGTATCTGGTAGCACTGGGAAAGCAATGAAGGATTTTAAGTGGGGGGGACGTCTTGTGATGTGATTATATTGTCAGAGATCATTCTGGGGGCTGAGGGAGAAGAGGGTGGCAGGGGTGGCAGTGAGGGTGGCCATGGGCAGTGAGATACGGGCTAGCAGGTGAGCAGGCCGTGGTAGTCCTGAGGACAGACACGATGCTGGTTGTGCAGAGGGAAAGGTCTGGATGGCTTGGCGACACATTTTGAAGGTAGGAATTGCTTACATAGTAAACATGAGAGGTGAAAGAGAGAGAGAGAATCCAAGGCGGCTCCCTAGTTCTTGGCTGGAGAAGTTCAGTGCATGAAGGAGCCATTTAGGGAAATGGGAAAGTCTGAGGAAGGATAAGTTTGCGGAGAAATAAAGGGTGCATGGTCGGATATGCCTTTCACATTGACGTGAAGATGTTAGGATAGCTGGACAGACGAGTCTGGAGTTTGCGTTCAGAAATAAAAAGGCAAATGTCTGTAGAATATAGATTTTCTTTAAACCCAACAGGAATAAATGAAACCACTCAGACCAAGTACACCGAGTGAAGAAAACAGGGCCCAGGCTTAATTTTGAGGAGATTCATGACTTACAGATTGGCTGCGGAATCAGGAGGAAAACCGGTGTGGGGTTCCTGAGGCAGAGAAAGGAGGGCTTCAGGAGGGTGGGGAGTCAGCCATGCAGTGGGGCTGAGAGTTTAGTAAGAAAGAGAGTGACCAGATCTCTAGGTTTGCTTGGGACAGTTCTGGTTTATGAGGATTATCCTAGCACTGTTTTTATAAAAATGCCCCAGTTTGTTGGCTAATAATACGGTCACCCTAAAGGTGATGCTAGAAAAGTGGAGTTGTCAGTGGGAAGGTATTTGGTGACATTGGCAGAAGCCTTTTCTGTTGGGTGGTGGGGGGCCAACATCAAATCTGAAAGGGACTGTTAACAAGTCGTAGCTGTCGAATCCATGAGAATTTCTTGTTTCCCTCTACATTGTTGTATGTTTGAAATATAGAAACATTGTGGATGGGAAGTGATTAAGTGAAGATGGGCTGTCAGCAGATTTTAAAGAAATTTTGCTCTAAAAGGGAACCAATGAACAAAAGAGAGAGTTCATTTGGTTATAAGATTCTACAGTAAATAAAAATATCCCGTTGCTTGAGATGAATTTATTCCCACGGGTTTAAAACAACAACAACAACAACAACAACAACAACAAACCAAGACCACCAATTGAACTAGAGGTAGAGGCCTCCAAAAATTACCATCAGCAGCCTGTATGCGTGCCTGCCTTTCAGGGCCAAAAATAAAATGTTGACATGCATTTCAGTAAAAGCAGTTTCACTAGAGTCAGAGCAGAGTTCTAATCTTCACGTCCTTTTCTTTAACCAAGATTTTTCCTTGAAGGCTCAACACCATCCTGCACGCACCTTTCCTATTTTAGCCCTGTCTGAACTCAAATAGCGTCTCTTGTTGGGATCGTGGGGTTTCTAGCTTCCCTGGGAGCCATTTTATTTTTGTTCAGAGGTGATTCACGTGGGTCATTTGCCTCTTCCCACCTATGCGAGCACCCCATGGGCACAGGACCCAGGAGAGCAGGCTGCTCTGTGCTCCTGGCCATCCTTGGGGACCAGGAGGAGCTCCGGCCCGGCTCCCCCAGCGCCTGCGCACTGGCTGCATGTCAGACACACAGTGGGCTCTTCCTGCCCGAGGGCTCTCCAGGCAGCTTGTGTCCACTGAGCAAACACCTCATCTTCATGCTGCTTGAGGGTTTTCCTCTCGGCTTTGTTTTCCTAGAGCTCAGCGCCGAGGAGGAGCACGGGAGCCCCGGGCCGACACCCCCAGCGCCGTCCCCGAGGTGGACATGGCCCTGGACAGCTACCAGACAGCCCGGAGGACGTGCTGACCTGGCTGCTTCCTGCCGAGGACACGCTCCAGGAGCAGGACGACGCCTCGGAGGACTGGAGGAAGTCCGGGAGCAGCTCGCCACCCACGCAGGGAGTCCTCTGTGGCCCCCCGTGAGTGGGCCCTGCCCGCCCGGCTGGCGCCTCCCGGCCCGGCCCTGACGGGCCTCCCGGACTCTGGCCGCGGGCAGGGCCCGGCGCTCTGGGACTCGTGCTGGTGGAACGGGGCTTGTGTTACAGTCCGGCCGGCGAGACCCTGTGCATTGGAGTCAGGCTTCAGATTTCAATCTCAGCGCGACTTCCAGCTTCTGCGGAGCCACCGGCACCAATCAGTGCACAGCACTGCTAGTCTCTGAAGTGCGTGGTTGTTGTTAAAACACCAAATGGCTAATTAAGACAATGCACTCAGGCTTTAGGTTTGGGATGTTCCTGAGGAAGCGGTTATTATTATTTTAAAAAAATATATTTTATTGATTTTTTACAGAGAGGAAGGGAGAGAGATAAAGAGCTAGAAACATCGATGAGAGAGAAACATCGACCAGCTGCCTCTTGCACACCCCCTCCCGGGGATGTGCCCGCAACCAAGGTACATGCCCTTGACCAGAATCGAACCTGGGACCTTTCAGTCCGCAGACCGACGCTCTACCACTGAGCCAAACTGGTTTCGGCCAGGAAGTGGTTCTTTTTTATTTATTGTACGATTAAGCAAATGTCGTAGCCCGTGTTCATGTATCCTTTTATGCCGTGAACATTTCCTACTATTTTGAGAATATAGTATAGGGCACTGTAGTGATTAGCTTATATGGAGATTTCCTTGTGATTAAGTAGGTTTGTTTTTCTGCCAGTGTGTGAGTTGACAGGTCTTAGGTGCTGTTTCGGTTTGAAAATAATAGAAATTGTCAGATTCTTTAAGCAGTTTCTCTTGGGTGAGCATGGTGTTTTATTTATTCTGTTTTGTCGTAATTCCATGTCGTGATCTCTCAGTATCATAATCGGTATTTACCGTATTTGCCGGCGTATAAGACGATTTTTTGGCCCTGAAAAATATGCCTCCAAGTAGGGGGTAGTCTTATACGGCGAGTATATAACAAACTCTGTATTTTTAGTGGAAATTTTAGGGGGTCGTCTTATACGCCCAGTCATCTTATACCCCGGCAAATACGGTACTTAAAAATAGTTACTATTGGCAGATGTAATATTGTTTTCTTTGATAGATTCCCCCTTTTTTTCTTAGGCCAGTGCCTCTTTCCTATATTCAAAGTTGGGTCAAAGTCTACTTTACTTATACTCTACTCAGCTGCATTTTTCTGCAGCCCTGATATTGAAACATTAATTTGTTTACGTTTTTTTCAATGAGCTGCTCACTGAAAGGTTATCTCCCCCTCCCAAACTGGTGGGTGGAGCTAACAACATGACTGGCACCTGCCAAAGGGACATCTCCAAGACAGTGAACCACCAATTAGCAAGGGCCAGAGTGCCCTGGGGGCCCATCCCTTCCTGTTCCACTCTGGGCCAAACCCCCTCCCTTTCCGTCCTTTAAGAGGGACTCCAAGGCAAGACACTTGCGCTTTTTGGAGGCCACCTCCATTAGCCCGGTTGGGCCCGATTTCCTTTCCCCTCTCCCCCTAATTCTGATCTCTCTACCTCGGTGATGGGTCCCACCCATTACCGGGGAATAAACTTTCTTTAAAAGTCCCTGTTGTTCTGTTTCCTGTTTCCTTTCAAACCTAACACTCACAAATCACAGTGATGTACTCTTCTAGGCTTTTATGATGGAGCTGACTGCACACCAGAGCAGTGTGGGGAGCGTCCTGCAGGCAGGAAACCAGCTGATCACACAGGGGACTCTGTCCGATGAAGAGGAGTTTGAAATCCAGGAACAGATGATCCTGCTGAATGCTCGATGGGAGGCCCTCAGGGTGGAGAGTATGGACAGACAGTCCCGGTGAGTGGAAACAAAGAAATTAACACCTTATTCCACAATGTGTGTTGTCCAGTTTAGTTGAAATAAAGGCCTGTGAGTGCAAGATAATTACAGAGCTTGCCTTGTAAAATGTGTAATGCTGCTGGAGTTTTGTATGATCTTGGTGTTTGTATGATCTTGATGTGACAACCAAATTAATAGGTAGAAGTTGGAGTACAGAAATCAGGTATAGGAAAGGATAGTTTGTATGGATAGATATTGATGTGCAGTATTAAGTTGGCTAACCATTAACTCAATGTGAAGACAGGACTATGTAGTATTTATTTACAATTTATTACATTTTTCAAAGCAGTCCTTCCCCCCCTCCCCCCCACTCTCCCAGGCTGCCATGGTTCTTTCCCCCCCTCTGCATTGTGTATTAAGGAGCAAACTACATTCCGTTGCAATTTCCACCTATTTAATATGCAGGAATTCCTGATTGAAGAAACAATGATTCTGATAGGAATGGTGGGTACTGTTATTTGCATGCTTGGACCGCATTTAATTGATTCCATTTAGGAGGAAAATGAAAGTGTGTGTGTGTGTGTGTGTGTGTGTGTGTGTGTGTGTGTTTGCTTGTTTCTATGTTTAAAGACTAAGTGCTGCTTTAAATGGTTAGACAGGAGTGAGTTTTCTTGCCCCCCCACCTCATACTCTCCCCACCCCACCCAGTTTGTTTGCTGCCAGGAGTGTGTATCGTGTGCATTTGCCTTTGCAAAGGGGAAGAGCAAGTGGGGCTGATGCTGTCTCCGTCCCCACAGGCTGCACGACGTGCTGATGGAGCTGCACAAGCAGCAGCTGCAGCAGCTCTCTGCCTGGTTGACGCTCATGGAAGACCACATTCAGAAGATGGAGACTTGTCCCCTGGATGATGACTTACAATCCTTGCAAAAGCTGCTAGAAGATCATAAAGTAAACCTGGCCCGTTTTTTTTCTTTTCTACCTCATCAAATATGAAACGGCAGCACCTAGCCTTCTCACGGGCTTCTGTCCTTAGTGCAGGGGTGGGACACTTTTCAGTGTCCTCTGCTCATTGGCGGCTTAGAGGCCGGAGGCCATGAGGACGTGACTTTACTAACATTTTATGTGGGTATTTGCCTTTGCAAAGGGGAAAAGCAAGTGGGGCTGATGCTGTATAGGGCTCTTAAGAAAGCACAGAGCCTCCCTAAGATTCTCAAGGGTTGCTTTGGACCTGTAAGTGGTTATGAACCCCAGTGTGTGAGGATCAGTGCCGTGCAAAGAAGCAAACCCTCAGATTTTTCTGTGCCTTACCCTTTAAGGAAAGCTATTGCTTCTTTTCCAACCTGGAAAAGTATCCGGCACTCAGTGAAGAATCAAAATTTGGTGGATAATTTAATTTGATCACAAATTAAGGAGAAAACTTTTCATAGTCAAGGCAAGGTAGAGCAAATAGCCCCTCTACAAGTTGTTTGAATAATCTTATTTTTCAGTGAAATATTTGGATAACTGATAGATAAAGCTTTAGGGATACTTTAAATGCAACTGAAAGGCATTTGACAACACTGTTGGTAGTGTTTAAATAAATTACCTGTATACATACATCTTAGCATGATTACCTGCCATGCTCTTCCTGTGGAAGGGGTGAGAATGGAAATCATCTTTATCCTTAGCTGCTTTCCTGGACAGCTATTCAGAATAGCTTCAGACTATCAAAGATTATCTACTTATCTCTCACTTTATGTCATGCTGCACTAGAGAAAATGATCTTTGTATAGTTAAATTCGGGACTTTTTTGATTTACCAACTCCACATTCTTACCTTAATTCCTAGTATAGACATTCAACTCATTTATGCTACATTATTTTATTTTTGCCACAATTTGGACTAAAAGTAATGACATCCCACTTGCCATCTGCTATGACATTGCATTTTCAAACTGCTTTGGTTCATACTGAAATGTAAAGGTGTACAGCGGGCTTGTTTCATTAGTAGAACACTTAGGGTAATGATTGGAAATTTAAACACGATGCCTCATTAAATGTCCTTAATTACTATTGATAACCGAGTGGATTTTAAATAGGTAAATGTGAGAGAATAGAGATAATGGTATATCTTAATTTTTTTTCTCTCTCTAGAGCTTGCAAAATGATCTTGAGGCTAAACAGGTGAAGGTAAATTCATTAACGCACATGGTGGTGATTGTTGATGAAAACAGCGGTGAGAGTGCCACCGCTGTCCTGGAAGATCAGCTACAGGTAAGGACCCTGGGAAGGAGGTTGATTCCAAGGGGCCTGCGGTCTGAGACCCCCGTCCATGCACCCTTCTTCTTTACGTCTCCTCACACTGTAGAAGAGTAGAAGAACCTACTTATGGCTGTCCTTCCCTGCTGGGGTTCCACAGCATGTGGTGACAGGAGGACCTCCGTACCATTCCTTCCCATCCGCCCTTGGGGCGAATGTGCAGGGTGCCTCATGTGCAATAGTAGCTAGGCTGGGAAGCATAGGAACTGATCTCAACAAGTGGCCCGCAGGTTTCTTTTCTCTTTCATATATATATATATATATATATATATATATATATATATATATATATGTAATTGATTTTTTTACAGAGGAAGGGAGAGGGATAGAGAGTTAGAAACATTGATGAGAGAGAAACATCGACCAGCTGCCTCCTGCACACCCCCTACTGGGGTTGTGCCCGCGGCCAAGGTACATGCCCTTGATCGGAATCGAACCCGGGACTCCTCAGTCCACAGGCCAATGCTCTATCCACTGAGCCAAACCGGTTTGGGCGGCCCACAGGCTTCTTGCTTAGAATCACTTAAGGAATTTGCTGGAATGTAGCTTCCCGGGCTCCAGGAAGACCTGAATTCCTGGGACTGGAGCTCAGTGGATCTGCACTTAAAAAAAAAAAAAAAAAAAAAAAAACGCCCACGCATATTAAAATGTGAGAATTTCAGCTATGTAGGATTTCCTATCCCTTTGTTTTTGGTGGACCAATGTGTGAATTTCAATAGCAGTTTTAGGGACCCCAACAAGTTGCTTCTTTTCTCACAAAGGTTATGGTGTCAGATCTTTACAAAGAGGTTGATTGGTATTTCATTTGACTAATACTGGAATCATCTGCTATGATGTTGCCAGCTTATGATTTTCAGGAACTTTTGGACATGTGTCTTCATTTAACGTTGGCCAGTGGTTGTGAGACTTTGTGCGGAAGTTCTTAGTATCACAGTAACCTGAGAGGTGGGCATTCCTGTCTAGCCTGTTTAGACAGGGGGGTTTCATGATGAGGACTGTTTTCTGGCTCTGTCTTTGACCTGTTGCACTGTACAAAGCTTTCTCTGGTATTACATATCAAAATAGATAACATGAATTAAATAACTCTTGCTCATATTTAAGTAAAATAGAAATAAGTTGAACATTTATTAGTTATTATCTATATAATGGTAACCATAATTTATTGGGAAACTTATTAGGAAGAATACTTTATAAAAAAAAAGTAATCAAAGTTATTTATTTAGTTTTACTAGTACTTGTACATAGCCTGTGTCTAAATTTTGTGGAATTTTCTATGGATCATGAGATGTGAACAGAAAAAAAACAAAAACAATTAAGTATATTTACCAGGAATACTCTCATTCAACACATAGTTTTTATAAGCTTAAAAGTTTTCCCCTAACTTTTGTATATTACAGATGAAAATTTTCTTGGCATGTGAAAGTGGTTAAAAAATTACTGATGTATTGTATTTTGTTTTAAAGACAATTATAGCCTGAAAACAATTTCAGCACAAAAAGTGAATGTTTGCTCTATTTTGAAGATGTATATAAAAATGCTGAGTTCTCAAATAAATAAAAACCACAATAAAGTGGAAAGGGCAGGAATTTGGAGTAGATAGTTATATAGGGTAGAGTTCTAGTTGTGCTACTGCAGTAGAAAATAATTAGTTACATTCTATGGAAATTAGTTTTTCTCATCTATATAGGATTCATCTCTCTTATTTTAAATCAACTTCTAAAACTTTGTAACAGAGAACAACTGATGTCAAGAATTTCTTTGAGGATTGTGATGACTGTCTCTTAAAGCGTTGTTGACAAAGGATGGTTTCTCCCTTTCCTAGAAACTTGGTGAACGTTGGACAGCAGTGTGCCAATGGACTGAAGAAAGCTGGAATAGGTTACACGAAATCAATATCTTGTGGCAGGATTTATTGGAAGGACAGGTATGAAACTGTTATCCATTCAAAATAGGTGGTGGAAGGGAACTCATCTTTACTTATGGCATTAGAATAAAGTCTTACTTTTCTTCTAAAGGAGTTATTTATTTTTAAAGTGGGATGTGTATCCATTCTATTCATGGAGATTGTACTGCATTGCTCATTGTAACAGCAATTTGACCTGTGTTATTTTTAAGAATGTTAGTACTTAGCCATGCTGCTTTTAGGGTCTACTTGACATTATAATTTCATTGCACTGTACTGGGCAATGTGTTTGAACTTGTTACCAGCACAGTGCCTAGCAGATAGTTTGTGCTAGCTACATAAATGAGGAATCCACTGAATACTTCGTGGCCTTTAAATCACAAGGATTTTTAATGGTTTTGAAACAGAATAACTACTGAAAAAAACTAGGCAACATTAGTTAGCAACACCATTGATTTAACATTTGGATAATAGTATATTTTTTCCTACTAAGTATTACCATAGTAAACGAACCTTTAGGTTTTTAGTCAGAGTGGTGTCCCTTTGCCCCCTACATCCTTCCAGAAAAGCAGCCATCAAAACAGAATGCAAATAAGCAACCCTTTGTCTGGAAACACCAAACCGTTGTGGTTTAGAAAATAAGCAGATACTCTAGTCCCTCATCTCAGTGTCCATTTCAATTTTTTTAAATGCATCTCATTTCCATCTACAAAAGAGCTGGATGTTTTTCAGGCAATAAAAACAAGTGTGTGATGCTTTGTGGCTTAATAAATGCGGTGCAGCTAGAACCTCTTCAAAAGTGGGGCACAAAAATTGGTCCCAGTATAAATTGTTAATCACTACTCCCCACCCCCAGTCATTGGCCACAGCCTTCCTGTTAAGAATCCCATAATGGGCCAGTTTCTGATTTCTGAAATATTTACAGTTCACTTTACGAACTACTTATAATCACTTAGACCCTCGTTTTCACTCCAAAAGCGCAACATCGAGTAGTTAAAAGATTACTTTAATAATGATACTCGGAGGGAGACATTGATTGCCAGAGAAAACCATTGTGTTACTTTTCTGCTAAGTAAAATAATTTAAAATTTGGGAAGAATTTTAATTTGGCAAATAAAAATAGTTACAGGTCAGGAGTAGCCAGTAGTTTAGGTTTACATCTCACCTTTGAATGGCTTTCTGCTAGTGACGTGGAAGGAGGGATCATCTGAAAATGGAGAGTTGATTCCAGCATGGGTACTCAATGTAGAGAAATCTGTGATTGCAGGAATGAGCCCAATCAACCGTATCCCACTTAGAACCTCTTTCATGGGATTATTGTGCCCTCCGCTGCCAAGGCCTCGAGCATCAGCGATGGGCTCTGGGAAATTGGTTCCACACCTCTGTAGCAAGGGCCAGTGTCAAGTGTGGCAGGGTGTCTATTCTGTAAAGAACTCCAAACTACCTTTCCAACCTTAGTGTTCCCTCTGCCCTTCCATGTGCCCAGTGCCCAAACCCTGAATTCCCAGTCCCTAGCCCAGGGCGAGGCTGCCTGTGCACAGGAATAGTGCTGGCTCTTCTTTACGGTCTGTTCCAGTGCATGGGGCCCTGTAGGTGCCTTGTGGTTTGGGTGGTTGTTTTGTTATCTTTGTTTTTTTAGAAGAGTGGCTGTAATTTCGTTTGTTTTCTAGCCTTTGTGTTTTGGGTTAAGGATTGGCATCGGCCATGGAATGTCCTTAGACCCATCTCCTCATTTTTAAGTTCTCTCCAGCCATCAAGAACCGTGAGGTCATCTATAAATCCCCCACTCTCCCTGTCTCTAAACTGGAAGCCGTCTCTTATGTGGTGTCTGCCCTTTGTATCTTGTGCCATAAGTACTCCTGCGCCTATCTTATTACCCTTCCTATTACTGAGGGCAGGATCCGCTTTTGTCCTTTATGTCCTTCATCTTCATCTTGTGTAATATAGAGGAAAGGAATAGTTGTAAAATTCACTGATTAAAAAAACACAGTTAGAGAAAGAATTGATTCTATTGCAAACATAGAACTGAGACACCCCCCCCCCCAAAAAAAAAAATACACATACCTGTTCTATAGAAAAGGGTTGGTGTGGTTGATGCCACATTTTGGGAAGAATTATCCCAATGTAGCTATGTTGTTTTCCACTCCTGCTTCAAATTGGTCTTCCTACTTCTGCCTAAAACAACATGTATTGTTGGCCAATGAAGTTTAACTGTCTTTATGCTTTGGACTATCCTCAGACTTCTTCCTCTGACCATAATTGCTGTTGAACCTGGAGGAGGGGGTGTGGTTTTCTGGAATGATGCTCTGGAAAAACCATTAGCTTTGCCGTGTGGGCCTTTGATCTGGCTCTTCTGTGAGCTCGCCAAGGGACCTTGGATGTATAACTTGGCTCTCCTCTCTCTCCTCCCTAAAACAAGGGACTGAGACAAGGCAATCTCCCAGATTCCCCATGTCTCCGGAGAGTTACAATGTGATTCTTTGGAGACTCAAATGGTGTTTTAGATCCCCAGCCTCCCTGAGAATTAGGTTTACTTACCCAGATTTGGGGCTAATTTCAGGTTGATCTGTTGCAAATCTAAGAAGGATAATATCTTTTCTGTGTCACTCATGCCTCATGCTTAGGTTTTGGAAGTCCTTCTTTTTCAAGATAAAGATAAAGCTTCTAAGAATATAAACGTTAGATATTTGGGAACTTGATTGAATCGCATTACCAAGTGATCCCCCAAGTGTATACATCTAACTTTTGTTCTTATTTATAGTGCTTGCTGAAAGCTTGGCTCACCGAAAAAGATGAGGCGTTAAATAAAGTCCAGACGAGGAACTTCAGAGACCAAAAGGAGTTAAGCATCAGTGTTCGGCGCCTGGCTGTAAGTGATGTCATTGTCAGCATCTGTCTTGTAAGCCCGTGATATTTCAGTGTTTTACATCAGTGGTTAAAACCATTTGGAAAATCCAGAGTAGGACACTGGGATCCCCTAACACTGGAATGCTGCCATGGAATGGTCTAGGACCAGGAGTCTTATGTTTTAGCATCAGATAATTACAAGGGTACATTCTACTATAAAATATATACATGTTTACATGCCCTGACCGGGGAACAGGAAGATAAAGTCCTGTTAAAAGGGAGTCATCTAACAAATATCTGAAATACTAGATTTTGAAGGAAGACATGGAAATGAAGCGTCAAGCACTGGACCAGCTGAGCGAGATTGGGCAGGATGTGGGTCAACTACTTGATAACCCTAAGGCATCCAAGAAGATCAACAGCGATTCGGAGGAACTGACTCAGAGATGGGATTCTCTGGTTCAGAGACTAGAAGGTTTCTCCAACCAGGTACTGTTTGCTCCAGGTAGTATTTTGTGCTATTAAGAAGAAATTAAACTTCAGGTTAGTTTTAGTTTTTATGAAATAAAAGAGTAGTAGCTAAACTAAGAAAGTTAGTTCCTTATATCGGGTTTACTATAAAATTGAAAAATTGACATGAAAATGTTCTTTAGTTGTCTAAAGTAAATTTTAATGAATCTTTTAAAAAATATATATTTTATTTATTGATTTTTTTACAGAGAGGAAGGGAGATGGATAGAGAGTTAAAAACATCCATGAGAGAGAATCATTGATCAGCTGCCTCTTGCACAGCCCCCACTGGGGATGTGCCCGCAACCAAGGTACATGCCCTTGACCGGAATCGAACCTGGGACCTTTCAGTCCAAAGGCCAACGCTCTATCCACTGAGCCAAACCGGTTTCGGCAAATTTTAATGAATCTTAAAAAAAATAATATCCAGTGATTTAATGCTTGCTAACTGATAACAGACATGAATCCATTAAATGATCTTTAAATTTTCTTCATTTGAAAATATTTTAATGAATTGATAAAAACCCCAAACTTTGGTATGTACGTGAATGTTCATAGCAACATTATTCATAATAGACAAAAAGTGAAATGACTCAAGTATACAATAGCGGGATGATAAAATGTGGTTTAGCCAATACAGTGGAATATTTTTTGGCAATAAAAAAAGGAAGGGAAGTATGATATGCTATGACATGGATGAACCTTGAAAACATACAAGTAAAATGAGCCAATACCAAGTTCATAGGCACCATGATTCTATCTATATGAACTACATAGAATAGACAACCTCATAGAGACAGAAAGTAGATTAGTGGTTGCCAGGAGCCAAGGGGGAGAGAGGATGGGAAGTGACTGCTAATGGGTACTGGATTTCTTTATGAAATAATACAATTTTCTGGGAATAGAAAGTTGGCATGGTTGCATAAGTCTGTACACTCATAACCATTGGATTTACATCGTCAAAGAAATAACTTTCTGGCATATGAATTATACCTCAATAAAGCTGTGACAGAACCTTAAAACTTCGGCTGATTTTATTTCAGGTGACTCAGGCTGTAGGAAAGCTGGGAATGTCCCAGATTCCTCAGAAGGACCTTTTGGAGACGGTTCACATAAGAGAACAAGTAACCACCAAAAGGTCTAAGCAAGAACTGCCTCCTCCTCCTCCTCCGCCAAAGAAGAGACAGATCCCCGTGGATATGGAAGCTAAGAAAAAGTGAGAGCAGACAGGAATTTCCTAAAGCCAAGACCCCACGCTATGTGTTTTGTACCCAGTACTTTTGTCATACTGATCGCTAATGATATGCAAATGTAGACCTAATTATTGTTAGGAACCACTCACTACCCCTGAGTGTTCTGAATATTCTACTCCCCACTGGCTAAGTATCTGTTGTCTCTCAAATGGTTTTATTTATCTTGTGCTCATCCTGAACTGTGTGCTGATACCCCTTCTTCTTCCTTTCCTATCATTTACCTGGGAGGATATGAGTACTCCTGATCCCTCATTTCTTCTTTCTTTCACTATCATGATTCTGGCAGTCTTGCTTTAGTTAACATCTTTTTATTGTCTGTGAACCTGCTTTGTCTTCTCTCAAGTAGAAAAATACTTAATTTAGGGAATTAGTCTCCTTTTTTCTTTTTCTTTTTTTTCCACCCCTCATTCTTTTTTCATGTTTTCTTTCTTCCTTTGTTAATTCTTTTTTTTCTAGATTCATTAACAGATTCTTTGTGACTGGCTTAAAGATTCATCTTTAGCATATGCTATCTTCTCATCTTATAGATTCAAAATAAACTTGGGTTTTTATAAGAGAATTAATCACCCCTGGCATAGCTTTTATGAATGCCAGCTACCCTGTTAAGCCATGCTGTAGCAGCTAGTCCTCAGAACACCCTTGAGGAGAACTATTATTCTCTCCCTTTTTCAGTAGCATCCCAGTGCTCGGGTAAGTGGGCAGTTAGTTTTGCTTGAATGAAAATTATGCGATTTCACCAATTTAGCTTTTGTCAGACAAAGCAGGATTCCAGTTTTACTGGATGATTTTCATTTTGGGGACAGGGCTGTGGGTTCCCTGCAGTAGCATCTCCTTGTGGGACCGTGCACCTCCATAGAACTGCTACTTTTGGAGCCAAGACAAGCAGATGAGGAAGGTGCTTTTGGAGCTCATGTTGTCGTAGACCGTTCATTTCATGAGTGTTTGTATTCTGCCAGTATGTCTAGCAACGTGTCTCTCCAGGGATGACTGTGCTTTTGGAGGCTGAGGAGGTTTTAAAAAACTCGGGTGCATCAGTAGGTTCTGGTACCAATTCCAGTGTAGGGGGGAGTGCAGTTCATGGGACACTAGCTGCGTGTCCTACAGTTACACTCAATTCTGACACTTCCTACCAGGAGACAGCATTCGATTCCACAGGTTAAGGGTTCAGTCCAACGAGTTGTTGCCTGTGCTTCTAACCAACCGGCTGTACATCGGAGGTTCCTGAGACCTCTTCTGTGGGTTTGATTAATTTGCGATTGTGGCTCACCCAACTCAGAGAAGCATTTTACGTACCAGATCACTGGTTTATTGTAAGAGGATATAACCCAGGAACCACCAGATGGGAGAGACGCAGAGGATAAGAGACAGAGCACAGAGCTTCCATGCCCTCTCCGGGCGGCAACTCTCCGGCACCTCCACTTGTTCACCCCCGCCCTCCCGGAAGCTCCCCGAACCCCGTCCTTTTGGGTTTTTACAGAATCAGTCATGCTTCATTGCCCATGCATGATTGATTACCGGTAAATCATTGGCCATGGGTGATTGATTCAACTTCCACTCCTTTTCCCCTCCAGAGGTCAGGATGGCGGGGTGGGACTGAAAGTTCCAGCCCCTAATCACATGGTTGGGTCTCCTGGCAACCAGCCCCCATCTTTAGGTGAGGTCCAAAAGTCAGCTCGTTAACATAAAAAGTGATAACTCTGGTGCTCGCATCACTTATGAAATTTCAAGGGTTTTAGGAACCCTGAGCCAGAAATTGGGCTAAGACCAAATATATATTTTTTACTATAAATCACAAAGTGAGTAACTATAACATCTTGAACACGGCCTGTTGTATAAGGCCCATTCTGCCTCATGAAACACAGTACTGTACCTGTGACTTACTGAGGTCTCAGTTCATGCTACGAGGAGTCTGGACGTGGGGGTGGTCGTGCAGCATCCTGCATGTGGTCTCCGCCTTCCTCAGCCTGGTGGCTTTCACTCTCAGGCTTGTCTTCTCTGGGTCCCCAAGGGGCTACTGAAGCTCGGACATCCTGTACAACCTGCTTTATAGGCAGTACGGGCAGTTTCTTCGCTTCGTGTGTGTGTGTGTGTGTGTGTGTGTGTGTGTGTGTGTGTGTGTATGTGTAGAGACCTTTTCTGGAAGACATCAGCTAAGTTCCCCCAGTCTCACTGATCAGGACTCAGAGCTTGTCCATGCCCTGGGTGCATTAGAGGTTGAAGCTGCCCCGCCCCTCCAGGCTCTGCAGTTGTGCTCTGGGGACTCGGGCAGCAAGGAGACAGTGTGGGGAGGGAGGTGTCTGTTGAGTAAGCAACCAGCTGTGAGGACCACAGTTTTCTGCTTTACGGGTTGATTGAGGAAGAAATTCCTTTCGATGACTCCTGGACAAACAGAAGCTTGAGGATGTCCAGTCCATCCTAATAGAAGGCAGCAAAGGAATCTCAGCATTAGAAATTAAGCCCCAACTTGGCCCCCTCTCAGTCTACCCATGTGTGATGTGATGGGATCCAGAAGTTTCCTGGAAAATAAATGTAGCCATAACACTGCTTTGTGGATTCAAGCTAGCTCAGTCTTTCTGGGGCAGGATAGAGCCATACCTCCCCTCTTCAGTATTCGAGGTTGGGCTTCATATTCCAGTTTCCATTCATCGTCCTCAAGTCCAGGGAATTCTTTACCATTTCTATTTTGCAATGGCTTCCAGACCCTTCGAAACCACTATGCACTTGTCTTAAAATGAGCTGTCCTAGCAGATATGGGCCTTAAGGAACTGCTGGGCACAACCTCCTGTAATAATACTAGTACATGCTTCCGGAATGGTGGTTTATCTCCCCCGCTCTTCCCTTGGTGCTGCTGGTGGCTGCTTACCACGGTACGGACAGCCGCATGCTGTAATCTGGATGTGGCCAACGTGGCCTGAGCACATGGACACCCAGTAGCTTTCTCAGCAATGGACCTTGTCTCCAAGGTCACTTAAGTGTGTGACCTTCGGGTGGTGCTCCCCTGTGCTGAAAGAGTAAAGAGAAATCAACTGGTAAGATGACAGGAGGGGCGTACCATGGTTTGAGCGGCACACTGGCCCCTGGTTATGTACCTGGAGTGTCACAAAATCTTTTACAACCTACAAATGACATTTACCTGGATGGAAAAAAAAAAAAATTCCCATGTTTCTCCTCTTGCTCCTCCTCACTGTGGTTTTCACTAGAAAAACTTTAAGTGGAGTTTCCCAAAAGAATCAGCAAAGGCAACCCATGCTCACCTCAAAGTGCCTGCAAGTATCCAGAGGTGGTTCCGAGAAGCCCTAGCGGGAGAGGCTGATAGGAGGACAGAAGGCCTCACTTGGACTCCCAGCCCCATCGTTCACTAACTTTGTGGCCGGGGGCTCAGTTATTTACCTCCTCCTCCCAAGATCAATTCCTTCCTCATTCAAAGGGAAACGATAGCGTATTATTCACAGGACTGTTGTGAAGAGGCCTTGGGTTAAGAATGCACACAGCATGCTTAGATTCCTGGTGTATGGGCAGCAACCCCCCCCCCACCCCCGGATGTTTCCTCTCTTGTTCCTCCTCACTGTGCTTTCACTGCCTTCCTAGCACCTCTCAAGCCTGCACGCTTCCCTTCCTCCCCACTGCCATTACCTGCTCTCTGGCTCCTGTTCCCACCACAGCCCTTTCTCGGGGTCTTGCCCCTCTGGATTCTTCTCTGTGAGCACCCGCAGGTAGATGGGGCCATGTCAGTCCAGTCCTGCGCTTTACACCCTTCACTGGCTCTCAGTTGCCCTTTGTTTAAACCAGGGGTGGGCAAACTTTTTGACTCGAGGGCCACAATGGGTTCTTAAACTGGACCGGAGGGCCGGAACAAAAGCAACCTGACCATGCTGGCACTCTCATCTTGGGCTGCTGGTGAAGGAGCGGAGGGGAGAGCAAGAGAACCCTCTGCTCTTTCGGCTCTGCGGGCCGGAGAGAACAGCCGAACGGGCAGGATCTGGCCTGTGGGCCGTAGTTTGCCCACGGCTGGTTTAAACCCCAACTCTGTCATGAGTCCTCGAGGGCCCTCTGGTAACCATTTGGTGCACTCCCTGCCTCGTACTCACCATTCCATCCACATCCCAATACTTGTGCTTCTCAAAGTGTGGTCCTTCCTTTCTTTGTTCTCCCCTTTGCAAGGAAAATCCTGGCTCAGTGCTGTTCTTCTCCAGGAAGCCTTCCCTCCCAGGCTGGATGAGGAGTGGCCCGTGAATTCCTGGAATTAGCACCTAGCAAATTCCTTTCCTTATTGCCCTTCCCTTCCCACTGCCCTCCCTCCTGGCTGGGATTGTCTCATTTACCTAACTCTTGTCAAAGCCCAGCCCAGGGCCTGGCATATAATGGGCTCATTCCAGAAACATGCTGAATTAAAGAAGGCATGAACTTTAGCTCTGTCCCTACTTTGTTCTTTTTTGTCACTATCTAACCAAATCTGTTTCTCATTATCTAAGAGCCTTTATAAAAATGCCAGTAATTTCTTCAGAAGTTTCCATCGTTCAATATTTATTTTCTTTATTTATTAACAGGACACTATTATCCCTCTGTTCATGCTTTGGATTGCGCGTGCGTGATCTTATTTTGTGTGGTTTCTGTATTTCTGGGCTGGCTCTTTTGTTTTGTTTCCTGAGGAGTGTTTGAAACACTTGCAGGATGGGTGCTCAGCTGCTCTCTTTCCTGAGCCAAGTGACACAATAGAAGGAAACGAATGACAAGTGTTAACATCTGAATCTCAAACCAGGTTTGATGCCCTGAGTGCAGAGCTGCTGGACTGGATTTTGAAATCAGACTGCCATTCAGGCCACAGAGATAAAAGAATATAAGAAGATGCAAGAGACTTCAGAAATGAAAAAGAAGTTGAAGGTAAAACATAAAACAGAAGCACGCTAGGGAATAAAATATCTCTCAGGATAGATTTACTTTGGCATAAATGTGGGAGGGGACCCAAAAGCTTCCTGTAGAATAAATGTAGCCATAACGCATCTTTTAGAACATTGTAGTAAATTTGGAATCGATTCAAGCTGGCTGGCATCCCTGTGTGGAAGAGAACTTTTTTCCCTTACTCCTTAACCACTGAGTTGTGTAGGAAGGGACACTTACTTCCTAAGGTGATCTAAATATTATTTCCATTTTTAGCTTGATTAGATCTTTAAAAAAAAAATTCTTTAATGTTCAAAGTATTACATGAGTCTCCCCCTCTCCCCCCGACCTCTCCCCAGCCACTCCCCACCCCCTCTCGATTAAGTCTTAATCTGATACCTAAGAATTTGTGGCTGTGTGTGCAGAAGATGATTTGCTTTCTGCAGCAAACTATAGTAGTACCTCCTCATGAACAGTTATCTGCCATCAACGGCAGTCCAAGGACATTAAATGGAGAATTCCAGAAATAAACAGTTCAGAAGTTGTAAGCCGCATGCTGTTCTAAGCAGCATGTTGATATCTCACACTGCCCTGATTCGCGCCCCCCCCCCCCGCCCCCGGGCATGAATTCCACCTTTGTTCAGGGTGTCCACCTTGTGTAGGCTACCCGTCTGTTAGTCATTTAGTACTAACAGACTGTCTTCATGATCAGATCGACTGTTGAGGTATCTCTGTGCTTATGTGCAAATAAGGCTATTATTTTACTTAATAATGGCCCCAAAGCACAAGAGTTGTGGTGCTGGCAGTTCAGCCATGTGAAAAGAAAAGGTGGATACAGTGCAATAAGGTATTTTGAGAGAGAGGGAGACCGCACTTGCATAATTTTTATTACAATGTATTGTTACAATTATTCTATTTTATTAGTAGTATCTTTTTATTTCCTTATTGTGCCTCATTTATCACAGTTCTGTGTAAGTAGGGAAAAAATATAGCATATATTGGATTTGGTATTCTTCGTGGTTTCCCATATCTAATGGCGATCTTGGAAAGTATCCCTGAGAATAAGGGGGGTTACTCTATTTTACATTTCTTTAATATATTCTCTTCAGAGAAGAGTCACCATTGTTTAAACATAAATGCTAATCAAATGAATGGGGCTTAGTTGGGCTGCTTTGAACCCGTATGTGTGTTGCTGGAATTGTGACGAGGTTGTAGTGATTTATTAAGCCTCTGCACATCCTTTCATCAACTTTTTGGGCATCTAAAGCAAGCCTGCATTGCTATGTTCATCAGCAGTGGAGTTTGTTGGTAAGGAGTTGGGGGAACGTTTAAAACTCCCCATGTGGAGAAGCCCTAGTCCAATCCACCACAACCATAAAAGGTATCAAAAATCAGTTTCTATAAAGGGGGTAATCATTTTTCTCCAGTTTTATGGTGACTTTTTGCATGAGTACTTAGCTTAACAAAAAGAAATGGTATTTCTTAGCTTCTCTTGTTATTTCTTGACCTTTGACTAAACAAATGGCTGTGTTACTTAGTCACATGAAAGTTTATGTGGATGAAAATAGGAAAGCTATATTTATTTGACAGTGAATACATATGTTAGAAGAGACATCCTTCTTTGGATTGCCTGGTTGTAATAACATGGGTTTCCTGCAAGTTTTTGTTGTGCTATTTTAGAGACAATTTGAGTAGTTAATACCAGTTGGGAATTGCGGAGAGGGAAAAATTTCAAATACTGAGTGTGCACGTGTGTGGGTGTATATGTATTCTCGTGATCGTATGTGTGTGTGTGTGTGTGTGTGTGTGTGTGTGTGTGTGTATGTATTCTCGTGATCTTCTTCAGCCCTTTCTTAGAGGTTGTGGAGTTTGTCTTCACAACCTGTTAATAGGCACAATGAGAATGTAAAACCATAGAGACATAAACATTAAAATTAAGCCATTTTAAAACACAAAAAACAAAATGCTTTAGTTTGGATGCTAAAGTATGTTGGATTTATGTATAAATTATGAATGCATTTAAGTTGATGATTGAAGTTTGCAATACATTATAGACTTAATGTAATACCAACAAAAATACTGTGACTCAAATGATTTTGACCTCTTTTTCTTTATTTAAAAAAAATAATTTTTGATTTCAGAGAGTCAGCGAGAGGGAGAGAGATATCGAAACATCAATGATGAGAGAGAACCATTGATCATCTACCTCCTGCACGCCCCCTATTGGGGACTGAGCCTGCAACCCAGGCATGTGCCCTTGACCACAATTGAACCTGGGACCCTTCAGTCCACAGGCCGACATGCTATCCACTGAGCCAAACCAGTGAGGGCTGTTTCTTTTTCTTGTTAATTAATTTTTGTTCAGTGATCTCTGTCTGAGCACATTCAGTTCACTGGACTCAAACCCTTATTTTTATGGGGTGGCATATGTGGACGCTATATATGTGAATAAATAGATATCCTGGATCTAAACCACTAATTTTACTTATTTCTTCTTAATAGAAACTCATAACTGTAGTGTAAAGATTTTTTTTAAAAGAAACCCAAGCTTTTTAAAATTGTTTATTTGAATATACCTTTTAAAATTAAACATCTCTGGATCTCTGGAAGGTGGCCTGCAGTTGCCTAGTTGTGCATGGTATAGTACTCTCTTAGGTAAACTGAGTGACACCTAAAGGGAATGTGGGAGGGACTTTATTTTTTAATTTTTTTAAAATTATATTTTATTAAATTATTATCTGTGTACATATATTACCATTGCCCCCCCCCAAAAAAAAAAAAAAAAAAAACACATTCCCTCCCTCCCCAGAGTTTTGTGTCCATTGGTTATACTTATATGCATGTGTACAAGTCCTTCGGTTGATCTCTTATTTCCCTCATATTTCCCTCCCCTCCCCGTTGTAATTAGACAGTCTGCTTGTTGCTTTACTGTCGCTATATTTAACTTATGGTTCATCAGTTTATAATGTTCTTTATTATTCATAAATGAGTGAAGTCATGTGGTGTTTCTCTTTCATTGACTGGCTTATTTCACTCAGCATGATATTCTCCAGTTCCATCCAGGTTGCTGCAAATGATGAGAATTCCTTCTTTTTTATGGCAGCATAGTATTCCATTGTGTAGATGTACCATAGTTTTTTGATCCAATCATCTGCTGATGGACACCTAGGCTGTTTCCAAATCCTAGCTATTGTAAATTGTGCTGCTATGAACATAGGGGTGCATATATCCTTTCTGATTGGTGCTCCTATTTTCTTGGGATATATTCCTAGGAGTGGGATTACTGGGTCAAATGGGAGTTCCATTTTCAGTTTTTTGAGGAAACTCCATACTGTTCTCCACAGTGGTTGTACCAGTCTGCATTCCCACCAGCAGTGCACGAGGGTTCCTTTTTCTCCACAACCTCGCCAACACTTATCGTTTGTTGATTTGTTAATGTTGGCCATTCTGACAGGTGTGCGATGGTATCGCATTGTTGTTTTGATTTGCATCTCTCGGATAAGTAGTGACTTTGAGCAGTTTTTCATGTGCCTCTTGGCTTTGCTTCTGTCTTCTTTTGAGAAGATTCTATTTAGTTCCATTGCCCATTTTTTAATTGGCTCATTTATTTTCCTTTTACTGAGTTGAATAAGCTGTTTGTAGATGTTGGAGATTAAACCTTTATCAGTAATATCATTTGCAAATATGTTCTCCCATACAGTGGGCTTTCTTGTTGTTTTGTTGATGGTTTCTTGTGCTGTGAAAAAACTTTTTATTTTGATGTAGTCCCATTTGTTTATTTTCTCTTTAGCTTCCATTGCCCAAGGGGCAGTATCAGTGAAGAAGTTCTTTTGGCATATGTCTGAGATTTTGCTGCCTGTGGATGCCTCTAGTATTTTTATGGTTTCCTGTCTTATGTTTAAGTCCTGTAACCATTTTGAATTTATTTTTTTGTGTATGGAGTAAGTTGGTGCTCTAGTTTCATTCTTTTGCAAGTATCTGTCCAATTTTCCCAACACCATTTATTGAAGAGACTGTCTTGACTCCATTGTATGCTCGTGCCTCCTTTGTCGAATATTAATTGAGCATATAGATTTGGGTTGATATCTGGATTCTCTATTCTATTCCATTGATCTATATGTCTGTTCTTGTGCCAGTACCAGGCTGTTTTGAGAACAGTGGCTTTGTAGTACAGCTTGAAATCTGGTATTGAGATCCCTCCTACTTTACTCTTCTTTCTCAGGATTGCTGTTGCTATCCGAGGTCTTTTACTGTTCCAAATGAATTTTTGGAGAGTTCTTTCTAGGTCAGTAAAATATGCCGTTGGTATTTTGATGGGGAGTGCATTGAATCTATAAATTGCTTTGGGAAGTATGGACATTTTGATGATGTTGATTCTACCAATCCATGAACATGGTATGTTCTTCCATCTGTTTACATCTTCCTCTATCTCTTTTTTCAGTGTTGTGTAGTTTTCCGTATATAGGTCTTTTACCTCCTTAGTTAAATTTATTCCCAGGTATCTTAATTTTCTTGGCGTGATGGTAAATGGGATTGCTTTTCTGGTCTCTGTTTCTGTAAATTTATTGTTGGTGTACAGAAATGCCATCGATTTCCTGGGGTTAATTTTGTATCCAGCTACATTGCCAAATTCATTTATTAAGTCTATTAGTTTTTTGATGGAGTCTTTTGGGTTTTTTATGTACAATATCATGTCATCTTCAAATAAGGATAACTTCACTTCTTCTTTTCCGATTTGGATGCCTTTTATTGCCTCTTCTTGTCTAATTGCAATGGCAAGTACTTCCAGTACAATGTCAAACAGGAGTGGTGAGAGTGGGCATCCCTGTCTTGTTCCTGTTTTAAGAGGGAATGGCTTTAGTTTTTGCCCATTGAGTATGATGTTGGCTGTGGGTTTATCATATATAGCTTTTATTATGTTGAGGTATGATCCTTGTACTCCCACCTTGTTGAGAGTTTTTATCAGGAAAGGGTGTTGGATTTTATCAAATGCTTTTTCTGCATCAATTGATATGACCATATGATTTTTATCTTTGAATTTGTTTATGTGATGTATCACGTTTATTGATTTGCGGATATTGTACCATCCTTGCATTCCTGGAATAAAACCTACTTGGTCATGGTGTATGATCTTCCTGATGTACTGCTGGAGCCTATTTGCTAGAATTTTGTTGAGTATTTTGGCATCTAAGTTCATGAGGGATATTGGCCGGTAATTCTCTTTAATTGAGTTGTCTTTATCTGGTTTTGGTATTAGGGTGATGCTGGCTTCATAAAAGGAGTTTGGAAGTGTTCCTTCCTCTTGAAATTTTTGGAATAGTCTGAGGAGGATAGGTTTTAGTTCTTCCTTGAATGTTTGGTAAAACTCTCCTGTGAAGCCGTCTGGCCCTGGGCTTTTGTTTGCTGGCAGCTTTTTGATGACTGTTTCAATTTCTTCCCAAGTAACTGGACTGTTGAGATTTTTAGATTCTTCTTGATTGAGTTTTGGAAGGTTGTATTTTTCTAGGAATGTGTCCATTTCTTCCAGGTTGTGAAATTTGTTGGAATAGAGTTGCTCATAGTATTTTGTAACAATCCTTTGTATTTGGGTGGGGTCTGTTGTTATTTCACCTCTTTCGTTTCTGATTTTGTTTATTTGGGTCCTCTCTCTTTGTTTCTTGGTTAGCCTGGCTAGAGGTTCATCAATCTTGTTAATCCTTTCAAAGAACCAGCTCTTGGTTTTGTTGATCTTGTGTATTGTTTCTTTGGTCTCTATGTCGTTTATCTCTGCTCTAATTTGTATTATTTCTTTCCTTCTGCTTACAGTGGGCTTTTCTTGTTGCTCTTTTTCTAACTCTTTGAGTTTTATTTTTATTTTTTTTTTTTTTTTTTTTTTTTTTTTTAATTTTTAAAAGTATATTTTATTGATTTTATTTTACAGAGAATAAGGGAGAGGGACAGAGAGCCAGAAATAACTCTTTGAGTTTTAGAGTTAGATAATTTGTTACCTTTTTTTCTAGTTTTTTGCAATAGGCTTGTAGAGATATGAACTTCCCTCTCAAGACTGCTTTTGCTGTGTCCCATAGATTTTGGATTGTTGTGTTTTCATTGTCATTTGTTGCCAGGATGTTTTTAATTTCTTCCTTGATTTCTCTGGTAATCCAGTCCTCATTTAATAGCATGCTGTTTAGTCTCCATGTGTTTGATTTCTTTGGATTATTTTTATTGTAGTTAATTTCCAGTTTTATGCCACTATGATCTGAAAAGATGCTTGATATGATTTCTATCTTCTTGAATTTGAAGAGACTTTGCCTATGTCCCAACATGTGGTCTATCTTTGAAAATGACCCATGTGCACTTGAGAAGAATGTGTATTCTGTGGCTTTGGGGTGAAATGTTCTGAAGATGTCGATTAATTCCATCTGGTCTAGTGAGTCATTTAGGATTGATATTTCTTTGCTGATTTTTTGTTTGGGTGATTTGTCCAAATGTGACAGTGGGGTATTAAAATCTCCTACTATGATTGTATTACAATCAATCTCTCCCTTCATGTCCTCCAGCAGTTTTTTTATGTATTTGGGTGCTCCCACATTGGGTGCATATATGTTTACCAGGGTTATTTCTTCTTGTTGGATTGCTCCCTTTAGTATAATGAAGTGGCCTTCATTATCTCTTTTTATGTCCTTCACTTTGAAATCTAATTTGTCTGATATAAGTATTGCTACCCCAGCCTTTTTTTCATTTCCGTTCGCCTGGAAAATCTTTTTCCATCCCTTCACCCTCAGCCTGTGTGCATCTTTTTTTCTGAAGTGTGTTTCTTGTAGGCAGCAGATGTGTGGCTTTTGCTTTCTTATCCAATCTGTTACCCTATGTCTTTTAATTGGAGCATTTAAACCATTTACATTTAAAGTAATTATTGATAGGTAGGTATTTGATGCCATTTTTATTCTATCCCCCTGTGTTCCTTCTTCACTTCCTATTTCTTTATTTTTACAGTAGACCCTTTAGCATATCTTGCATTGCTGGTTTGTTGGAGATAAATTCCTTTAGTCTGTTTTTGTCAGTGAAGCTCCTGATTACACCTTCAATTTTGATTGACAGCCTTGCAGGGTACAGTATTCTTGGGTTCAGACCCTTCCTTTGCATGACTTTGTATATGTCATCCCATTCCCTTCTGGCCTGATGAGTTTCTGTTGAGAAATCAGTTGCTAGTCTGATGGGGGTTCCTTTATATGTAACTTTTTGTCTCTCTCTGGCTGCTTTTAAGATTCTGGTTTTGTCAATGTTTTTTGCCAGTTTAATTATAATGTGTCTGGGTGTTGATCTTTGGGGGTTCATTTTGTTGGGGACTCTCCGAACATCTTGGATTTGTGTCGGTTTTTTCTTCTCTATCTCAGGAAAGTTTTCTGTCATTATTTCTTGAAATACTTTTTCCATATCTTGCTCAGTTTCCTTTCCTTCTGGGACCCCTATTATTCTAATATTGTTTTGTTTCGCATTGTCCCAAAGCTCCCGTAGGCTCTCCTCCTGTTTTTTGATTTTTTTTTTTCTAGCAGCTTCTCTAATTGGGTATTTTTTTCCATCTTGTCTTCTAGCTCACTGATGCGGTCCTCTGCTTCTTCTAGTCTACTCTTGATGCTTTCTATTGAGTTCTTCATAGAAGTGATGTCATTTTTCATTTCTTCTTGGGTCGCCTTCATTTCCTCTCGGTTCTTCTTCAGATCCTCTTGGTTCTTCTTCAGATCCTCTTGGTTTTTCTTCATTTCCTCTTGGGTCTTACTCATATTGTCAAATTTGTCTTCCATTCTTTTTAGCCATCCCATGATCATTACTCTGAATTCTTGCTCTGGTAGGTTACTTGCCTCTAAATCATTTACTTCCTTTTCTGGTGATGGCTGATTTTCTTTCATAGGTGGGGTGTTTCTTAGCCTCCCCATGATCTTTCTATTTTAAGATGCCTGTATATGTAGTTCTCTCTCTCATGCTTAGATTTAAAGGTACAAAATACAACACAACCAGGTACAACACACAAGGCACTGAACAGAAAAGCGTTTGCAATATTAATATCCTCCAATAAAGGTGACTAGAACCCAGCTAACAAAATCATACAATTAAATAAAAAGAATAAGCGAACCAATCTTACAAAAAAGCATACAACTTTGATATAGTTAGCATTTAACATACAACTACAAAGGGGTGGAGAGAAGGATTTTTTGTTGTTGAGTTTTTTTTGTTGTTTTTGTTTTTTTAGGACAGCGACAAGGTAGGTGTGAGTTGGCTTAGAGTAGGGGTTTGGGAGTTAGATATACACAGGAAGGGTGAAATTTTAGGAGAGGGTAAATAGAAAAAAAAATAGGGAAAATCTAGAGCAATAAAGAGTTAAGATAAGCAGGACACCAAAGGGAAAGGGTTAGGAAGAGAGTGATGGCCTAAAGGTAGGGATGAGTTAGAATAGAGCGTTGGAGAAGGAAAGGTATAAATAGTCTGTTGAATAGTAATCCCAAAGGGCAAAAAAAGAGAAAAGAAAAAAAAATTTTTTTAAAGTATATAATATGGCACTTAAAAGATAATGATAAAAATAAACAAAAGAAAATAAGATGAAAAAGATAAAACGAGCAAACTACTAGTAGTAATAATATTGATTACATATAAAAGTGAGTTAATTAAAAAGGTAAAATCAAGTGAGGAAAGATGAAAAAAAATATCTTCTTAGGTAAACTTTGCAACTAATGTAACTTAAAAAAAACAGAAAAAAATTAAACAATTAGAAAATCAAAATCAAAAATTAAATAAAGTTTGCAGTAATGAAGGTCATTCACTTCCTCTGTTGTTCTGTCTAGCTCACCAGTTCCCGGTCTGGGCGTTAATTATAATTCCCAGTGTTTCTTCCGTGTTGTAATCGGGTCTTGATTTTTAAAGCAGATCTAGAGTCCATATGTACTGTAGCCTCTAGGTGGCAGTGTTTCTTGGTGGCAGAGAGCCAGGGTTCTGAGGCCCTTTTTTTTTTTTTTTTTTCCCCTGTGTCCCTGATCTATGGAGGGGTGGGGGTGGGCAAGAGGAGCCGACCTCGCTAGCCTGCAACTCCCTCTGAGTCAGATCCAGACGTACTGCTCCTTAGGAGCCCCGACCACAGTCAGGGGTGGCTCCAGCCCAGCTCTGGGTTTCCTACAAACACCGACCCCTCTGCGAGCCTGGCCCGCAAGCTGCCGGCGCGAGCTGCTGCTTGGGGGAGATGCGCATGCCACTGGGGATGAGCGAGCCTCGGCAGAAACTCACCCGATCTCCGCAAAGTCCGATTTTTCACCCTGGGGTAGAGCACTCCTTTCAATCCAAGCGCTCGCGCTGACTGTGGTCGGCGTCCAGGGGCGAACAGCCTCTTGGTGGTCTTTACAGCCTGGCTATTCTGTCCTCTAATCCAAATCTCCTCCCGTCAAGATGGCGAGATTTCCCGTCTTCTCCCCTAGCTCGCTCCAGGAGAGGATCGGGCTGTTGGTGCTCAATTGTCAGGGACACCCCGATCAGGCGCCCCCCAGTTTCTCCAGGTGTTCGCCTCTCTCTTTGCTTGTCGACAGCTACTCCCTGCGAGACCCTCGGGTGCTCTCTCCTTCCTCTTAGGGATCCGGGTCAGAACTCGGGAAGGACTTTAAATACTAAAACTTAAAAGAGCTTCAACGTTATACAGAGAAGAAAGTTTACAATATTCTTATATTGAGACTTTATTTCCAGGGAATAGAAAGAGAACAGACAGAAAGAAGACCCAGACTAGATGAATTAAACAAAACCTGACAAATCCTTTTGGAGCAAATGGGAAAAGGTGAGACCTTGATTTTCTTTTTTAAACGTGATTTTGGATGATGGCATTGCATCATATTTACAGTTTGACAAATCAAATATATATGTTTTGATACTCTAACCCTCTTTGCTAGAAGAGTGGTTTTCAGAAACTTTTTTGTCAGCAAAATATTTTCTTTTTCCAAAAGAAATCTTATGCTGAGGCTGATTTATCAAGCTGATAAAAGCAAAGTCGTTCTGCTTTTAGACAGGATCAGGGAACCTAAAACTCTGATACCTCAGCAAAACAGTTACATTCTACTGTATAGATTTTAAAATCTCCTACTTTGGGATTATATGTTGGGAAATTTGTGTGTATGGAGGAGGCGGGGGTCGAGGGGAGGTTGTAAAAGAAAATTTTGCTTTGGCAACATCAGAGAGATAAAGTTACTTTAAGGTATGAATTTTGTGACCTAATATATGCTTTTTTAATTTCATAAGAAACCTTTTATATTTTGCATTACCATTATTTTGAGCTTTGGGAGGACTGGGAATGCATTCATTATAGAACCCTAATTCTGTTTATTTAATATCTGTCATTAAATTTTTTTTTAGCATGGGGTGGGAAGCTGAGAAATAGGGGCATTGATCTGACTAGGGTTTATATGTCCTGGGTTTAATTTTCTCATTCTTTGAAGGTGTTTGCTTTTTGTTAGTGAGAGAATGAAAATGATTTTTTAACAGTTCCCCACTGTTGTTCCATGTTAGCTATTATTATAACTTTACAGCATTGCATATTATTTCTCCACATGTGGTTAGTGCTGATAATCCCGCTGCTGCTATAAAACCAGAAATGTTCAGCAGAAATGAAAGCACAATTGGGTGATCCTCTCTGTTCCTCCTTCTCCTCCCCTAGAAAATTGAAATAAGTCTTAGAACACTGATAATAAGAGGGTGTGTGTGTGTGTGTGTGTGTGTGTGTGTGTGTGTGTGTGTTTATAGGGTATAATCTGGCTATAGTCTACCTAGGTAAAGAGGCAGGTAAATGATTCACTTCAATTAGTAAAGCATATTCAAAATATCATGTCACTGGCTTCCTCAAACTATTCCATCAAAAATCCTACCATAATGAAGTCTGATAGGACCTTTCTGACTATTGCATTTGAATTAAGTTTTGTGATAGCTCATATAACATATTGAGGTTTTAAAGCAGAAATTCTCTGCTTTACCTGGTTGTGTTGGTTTTGCTTATCAAGTTCCTAGGGTTTGTCAACAAATGTACTAGAGTCGTTGGGCATTGGGATGGGCATTTGGCTTTACGAATTGATGCTCATTATGCCTGTCGAAGTTTGTAAGCCTGATGGTCCCACGTTCTGTAAACATTTTTCTTAATTGAAACAGTGCAGTCACTGAAAAGCATAAAGTCAAATGAGAATAAATGACAAGAATATGTTCTATTTTAGTCTTCTTGGGTGAGTAGTAAAATGAGGGGCTATTGATGTGGCTTTGATTAGTCCTCTAAGAGTTGGGTGTTCTATAGTGGTAGAAAAGTCATTATTTTGAGTCTCTGGGAGCAAAACCATTATTTTAAAAAACAGTGCGTAGTTTTCCTCTCTCTCTCTCTCTCTCTCTCTCTCTCTCTCTCTCTCTCTCTTTTTTTATGATGCAACTTGTGCTTTTGTTATTACTTGATATTGGTCCAACCTATATTACCTCAAGCTTGGAGGAGGGAGATTTACATTTTGAGAATTGGTGTGAAGAGGCAACATAAATGGATCATGAAGTACTGTCAGTGAATAAACAAAGGAATTGGAGAAGTTCCTTTGGCTTTCCTAGTACCTAACGTGAGCACCCAATGCGTTTTCTAACTAAGCAGCGATCGTTTTTCATCTAAAAACTGTGTTTACCTGTTCAATTTTCTTTTTTTAATTAAATTATTGTATGTGTACATATCTTATCATTGCCCGCCCCTCCCCTCATTCCCATGCATGCCCTCCCTCCCCAGAGTTTTGTGTCCATTGGTTATACTTATATGCATGCAAACAAGTCCTTCGGTTGATATCTTTCTTGTTTAGCACAAAGTGCTGACATGAAATTGAGGTGGTTGATGTTATGCTTTTGCCCACTTAGAATAGAAATGCCCTGGCAGAAGCACAGCATGGTTTCCATCGCTCAGTTAGGTCATCAGGAAGATGCTAATGTGTTTTGCTTATGACCCCATTAACAGAGATAACTGAACTTGGCTATGGCAGTGGTTGGCAAACTCATTAGTCAACAGAGTGTGGCTCGTGAGCCACAGTTTGCTCACCATTAGGCTATAGTGTGAATATTTTGCTTAGGTTTAATTAATATTCTGTTATCTGCATGACAGACAGTGAACTTCAGCCACTGACACGGGTGCTGTATTCAAAACATGTCATGTGTGCATTTCTAATTTTCAGTGGATACAAGGTGTTATAGGAATTTTTGAAATTGCATCCATCGTTTGTGGGTCAGAAGTGAACTTTCATCGCACTTGCCTTTTTTTTTCCCTTAGTGCTCTCATTACCCCGGAATTTGATGATACATATTTATAAAGTATAATTGTCTTTATCAATTACCAGTACTTTATCAATTATCAGTATAATTGGCCTCCTATCTTCCCAACATACATGCTCTCCTGTGCAGATTTCTCGTACTTTTTCATAGTACGTTTATAGGATTTTATATGACAAAAGCTGTTATTATATATAACTTGATTATTTCTGTGAACATTCCTAACTCTCAAAAATGTGAGATAAGCCCTGGCAGGTTTGGCTCAGTGGATTGAGCATCTGCCTTTGAACTGAAGGGTCCTGAGTTCAATTCTGGTCAAGGTCACATGTCCTGTTTGTGGGCTCGATCCCCAGTGGGGGGCACGCAAGAGGCAGGTGATCAATGATTCTCATCATTGATGTTTCTATCTCTCTCTCCTTCTTCCTCCCTTGAAATAAATTTAAAAAAAAAAAGTAGACAAGCAAAATTATATATAAGATAAGTCCTGGGGATATAATGCATCAAAATAAATAAGTAAAACTGTTGGGATATTCCCACTTAAAAATAAGTATAAGGTGCCAGTAATAAACATAATGGCATTTTTTTCTGATGTATTTCTCAAGTGGATAATATTACTGCTGCATTGATGTTTTGGTATTTGTTGGTCTGTGTGTGGTGTGCTGGGTAGACTTGCTGATGCTCGTGGGTCTGGCTGCTGGCTGGCTGTCCCTACACCTTCCCAGGTTGCTTCCAGCACTGGGAATTCTTGCTGTTCATTTTTCAATTCCTATGACACCGTGATTTGGTCACCAAAGACTTAAGCTGCCTCCTGGTTTTTGTAACCAGCTGCCCTTTTTTTTTGTTAACAGAGCATCTACCTTCTGATGTCAGAGCCCCAGACACCTCCAGAGAGTTCATTTTATTTTCCTGGCTTAGGCTAGAAGCTAGCAGAATGCCAGGATGTCGAGGATGCAAACACACCTTGTATAGAAAAGGCAGTGTCTGAAGTTCTAAGCTCTACTGATGGTCCTTTTGTGATAGTCACACCACTCCTGAAACACCATTTCAACCCCCCCCCCACGCCTCTCACTTGGGTTAAGGAATTGAACAGTTATTTCTAGTAGCAGCAGCATTATTATTACATCATTATAATTTATATTTATTTATTTTATTTCATGACTATATATTTTTGTTTTGTTAAAAGGGATTATGGCATGATCATTATATGTGAGATTACCTCAGTATTTTGAGTATGTGAGAATATTTATAACAAGATCCAAACCAGTTTTGTCATAACATATGAAGTGTTTGCTTATTTTTCATGTCTGTGTAGAAGGTCTTCCGACTGAAGATATAAAGCATATCTTGGAGAAGGTATTTTCAGAATGGAAGAACGTATCTCAGCTTTTGGAAGACCTGGAAGGACAGATTCAGCCCCAGGAAGATATAAACACTTACTTTAAGACACTCGACGAGCTTGACAAGACCATAAAGACAAAGGAGGAGTGGCTAAAACATGGCCCCTCGTCAGCATCCCCCCAGCAGGCCTTGCGGAGTGCGAAGGTAAAGAGACACCATCCGGGATGTGAAAGAATTCTGTGCCCAGTCCTGTGGCGAAAGGAATGCTCCTTGTTTCATGACCGTTAGGTCAATTCTGCTCTGATCAGCTTTCTGTGAGGATGTCCATCGTCCAGTGAGTTATGTGACCCCATTTTTCTCGTCCACAGCAGGAACTGACGAATCTCCTTGGCCTCCACCCCAGAATTGAAATGGTGCGTGCCAGCTGCGCACCCTGAAGTCTAGGCCTTCTGCCCCCAATTTTGTCCAGCAGGGCTTCGAACGCCTTCTGGGCCGCTACCAGTCTGTGCAGCAGGATTTAGAGGATCGTCAGCAACAGCTGGAGAATGGTAAACGTGCTGTCTCCTCCATCGCCTCCCTGTTGGCCCTAATTTAAAAATTACTCCCAGTATTTGGACCTTGAGCACGTTTGCTTGTTTTGTAGGACACACACTCTGTTTTCCTCTGTGCCTGCTACTTTTCCAGGTCAGAAAGCATATCCAGACTATTTCCTGGATTCACAACTGTTTGTGAAAATACAAACAGCTTTCACCTGCTCTAAAATCTCGTGGTAATAGGGGTATAGTGATTTTAAGGCTTTTATTAAAGGGTGCTATTTCTCCCTTTCCTTTAAGGAGGTCAGTCAATAACATTACTAAGGGATAAAAAGAATGGTACATTTACTTCCATTTGCTCAAGATGGTTCAGGTTTTAGCAGTGCCGTCTTCTTTTCCAAAAGAAATCATGTTCCTGTTTTGAACTCTGAAAGAGTTTTTACTTTTAGAATAAACCCGGGTTTGGCAAATTAATCAAGTTTTAAGAGCGTACTCCTCATGTTATATATATTTTTTCCTCCTTAGCTATTGTTTACATCAGGCCTTGTGTTGCATTAGGCAATGTTATGGGCGGTGCATGTTGAACAGCTGCACACTTAGCCATACCCTTGCCTGCAGCAATGGTAGATTGTGTATTATTGGCGAGCAACTGTGTCACATGCCCTTCCTTCCGGAAAGGCATTCGGACACCATACCTTTCGTTCACGGAATTCGGTTAACCTGGAATGTGAAATGTTTGACGCCACGTCTTTTTAAGTTTACTTTAGTTATAAAGCATGCTTTCATTTTTGACAAGGATCCATAGGCAATTGAGATGCTTAGTTACTTAAAAATTCAATTTACTTTTTGTCTTTATTTTTTCAGGTTTTTCACTGTGGAATACATGGAACATTAAGTTGACCACTTTAACCATTTTTTAACAGTTGAGTTCAGTAGTATTACATATACTCACATGGTTGTGCAGCCAATCTCCAGAGCTCATTTCACATGGAAACTATATCCATTAAACAAGAGTTCCTCCATTTCCCCCTCTCTCTGGCCCCTGGCAACCACCCTTCTTCTTTCAGTTTCAAAGAGTTTGACTGCTCTAGATTCCTCTTACAAGTGGAGTCGCGTAGTCTTTGTTTTCTTGTGACTGGCTTATTTTGCTTAGTGTAAGATTCTCTAAGTTCATCGATGCTGTAGCATGTGTCGGAATTCCCTTTTCCTTTTGTAAGGCTGAGTAATATCCCATCGTGTGTATACACTAAATTTTGTTTACCCATTCATTTGTCGATGGGTATTTGGATGTTTCCACCTTTTACTGGTTCTGAATCATGCTGCTAGTTTTACTTTTGCTGCTTGCTGGTTTGACCTCTTTGTGCTCCAAATAAGTTTACTCCTTTCCACACAAGTGTTGCTTGTCTGTGGTTTTTACATTTGCGGGTGCAGTAGACTTCATGCCAGTTGGTGTTTGCAGTCATTGTTTCTCGGGGTGCCTGCAGCGGCCTGGCTGTGGTGTCCCATATAATGTCCACCACTCTGCCATGGCAGTCAGTCTGCACGTTGCGCTTAGAGGAAGACTGGCTGAAGGGATCTTTGTTTTCTTTTGTTCTTTGTATAGCTACTGGGGAAAAAGAGATTATGTGAGACAAAGAAACATTATAGTACCATCTTCAGAGAGACATTTCATCATGACAAAATAAAGAAAAATGATAGTGGGTTAGTTAATATTGCAAACATCAACATCCGTAGGAATGATGTCACTATCTGACTCTCAGAGATGCCAGTGGAATGCCAGTAGCTAACAGAGACCATTTTTAATTTTAATTACAGTGTTTAACTTCTTATGTACTAGAATTCCCTTATTATACACAGAAGATTAATGTTATATAGGGTAATAGTAGGCTTCCAGCATTGTTTTCTCAAATGAAGTATTTTAATTTTTTTATTATTTTTTATTATTATTATTATTATTTTTTTTTTCTTTGCTGTGAAGGGCCCTCTAAGCAAAATCTAGCACCATGCACGCATTTGTTTGATCCGCTTTAGTGCTGTGACATTTCTCCCCCTTGTCATTGGGAGAATTCTGGGCTGGCGTAGTATTGGTGAATTTGAAACGGGCTACTTTTAAAGGAGTGGATATAATTCTTCAATTAAGATGTGATTTCTAAATCAATCCCCCCCCCTTCCCTTGACTCCTAAATCCGTGGCCAACTTGCTCAAATTCAAGTAGGCCATTGATTTTTGCTTCTGATCTCAAAAAGCTTACCCCAGGAGCCAGCCAAGGCCTCCATAGTTTCCCCAAGTTTCCTCAAGGCTAAGATTCCATGGTTCTGTGCCATATTTTTGGCTGGGATTCAGAATGCATCCCGAGAATGAGGTAATATGCAGTCCTGGGCGCACAGAGGGGTAACTGCAGAAGATAGTTAGCCATGGGTCGCCTTCTCTAAGTTCTCAGTGTGCTCCCTCTGGCGGCCCCCACTGAAAGTTAAGCTCCCGCAAGGCCTGGCTTTCTCCTGGCCGCGCCTGTGCTAAAAGCAAGTCAGGTCTAAGGGTCCCATTCCAGCCCCGGGCTTCCCCGGGCGTGAAGGCTTCGGCGAGATCCGCTGGGCAGGGCCTGAATTAAGCTTTTGGAAAGAGCGTCCTTAACATCTAGCCAGCCATCGGACCACATTGAATTAAGAGAGCTGCCGACGCTCAGGGATCTCCAGGAAAACCCCGAGGCCCCCCTACGGGACGGGGTCGGGCACGGGGAGCTCGCCCCCGGAGTTCTCCCGCGGAGCCGGCGAGCTCTCCCTGCGCCCTGGGCCGGCCGGCCGGGCGGGCGGGCGGGCTCCTGGGCGTTACGGGGCGGCCCGGGGGGCACCGGCGCCCTTCCCTGGGTGTGCCCCATGGCCAGGGGCCCGCCCTCCGGCCCTCACCGCGCTCGGGCGCCCATAGGGGGCGCAGCGTCCCCGCCTCTCTCCGGAGCTCGCCAGCCCCGGTGCGCCTGCGGGCCCGGGTCGTGGCCCTGCTCCCCATCCTCGGAAAGAAGGGGTCCGGCGGCCATCGGACACCTTTGCGGACGCGGCCCGGAGCCGCCGGGAGCTTCTAACACCGGGAGCGGGGGGCGGGGGGGGGTGGGGGGGAGCATCTCAGCCCCAGCGCTCCGACTGGAAGGAGAGCCGAGCGAGGAGACGCTGCCAAGTGCAATGTGCCGCCTTGGACGGGAGATGGGAATCCGGGGCTCGTGGGGGTGGGGAGGGGGAGAGAGACCGAGGCTCCAGAACTCAGAGAGCGAGGTTCCGGGCGCTGAGGCTCCACGGCCCGACCTTTCTCCCGGACCGACGGTGGCGCGGCCGGCGCGGGGCGATCGCGGGCGCCACTCACTTGGAGCTGGAGGGGTTCCAGCAGATGGGCTCCAGCACCATCGACCTGGAGGGCGCCTTCTGCCTAAAACCACCAGAGCTCCCAGCAGCCTTCCACACGGAGGCCCTCCTCACGGCCACGGCCACGGCCACGCCGCCCCCAGCTCCGCGCACTGGGGGTGACGGGGCGGTGCGGGGTGCGGCGGGCAGCCCCGTTCTCCAGGCAGAAAACGGGGGACGGCGGGCGGGTCTGGGGCGCCAAGCAGCTCCGGGGCCTCCGGCGCCGGGAGCGCTTGCCCTAGGGGCCCTCACGGCGAGAGGCCGGAGGGGTGCCCACGCGGGGCGGACCCGGCTCGAACCCGGGCTCCCGGGCGGCTCCAGGGCGGCAGGCGGCGGGCGGGGCGGCGTCCCGGGTGGGCAGCGGGCGGGCGGACGGGCGGCCTCGCACTCCAGACCCAGCGGGACAGGCAGCGGCGACGCGGTTCCAGGTCCCCGAGCGGCGTCTCTGGAGCTCGGGCCCCCCTCGGGCTCAGGCCTCTGCGGGCGGCTGGAGGGCTCGGGCCGCGCGGGCCTCTGTGCGCGGGGAGGGCCCGGACCGCTCTGCGCGCTGCAGCGACTGGATCTGGAGGGCGCTGCAGTCCCTGCCCAGGAGAGTCAGCCTCCAATGAAGTTCTTTTAAAATGAACAGAAATGAAGAGCCAACCGGGACATGCGCATTTGGAAACGTTGAAAACTCTGAAAGATATGCTAAATGATTTAGAAAGTAAGGCCCAGACATCATTGGATGTCTTGAATGAACCTGCAGAGGTGGAGAAGGCCCTGCAAGAAAAAAAGGGAATATAGATTTTAGGTCTTAGAAATCTAGAGTCACTTCTAATATGTCACATATTTTGAAATATATTTTTCAACTACTTTTAAAAAAATATATATTTTATTGATTTTTTACAGAGAGAAAGGGAGAGGGATAGAGTTAGAAACATCGATGACAGAGAAACATCCATCAGCTGCCTCCTGCACACCCCCTACTGGGGTTGTGCCCATAATCAAGATACATGCCCTTGACCACAATCAAACGTGGGACCCTTCATTCCGCAGGCCTACACACTCTATTCACTGAGCCAAACCAGTTAGGGCTATTTTGCAACCCTTTAAAGAACATTGGTCACTTTTGGTCATAATTGGTCAAAAATTTCTTACAATTGGAAGCTACTATAATGTGGCACCTTAGCTAAAAGAAAAGATAATGATATTAAATATTTTAATAGAATCAAACTACATTTTCTTCTATTTTAATTAGCTTAACATTCTCAACCTATTTATAATCTACTAAAATATGTATATTTTGCCGAAACTGGTTTGGCTCAGTGGATAGAGCTTTGGCATGCGGAGTGAAGGGTCCTAGGTTCAATTCTGGTCAAGGGCATGTACATTGGCTATGGGCACATCCCCAGTTGGGGGGGTGGGGGGTGTAGGAAGCAGCTGGTCGATGTCTCTCTCTCATCGATGTTTCTAGCTCTCTATCACTCTCTCTTCCTCTTTGTAAAAAGTCAATAAAATATATCTTAAAAAAACATATATTTTACAAAATGAACAATATCAACTAAATTGAAGTGTTGTGCTTTTTCTATGCTGAGGAACAGTGCTTCTCTGGTCATTTAGGATACATGGGCTCAACCATTTCATCAGATAAAATAGCTACACAGTGAGCCTCATACCCTGGGCCCTCACTGGGTGTGCTATTACAGAGGTTTTTAGTGTAGAGAATGCAGTACACTACACTACATGTACACTCACCCACATACCACTCATGAAGGAAAAGCTTTAACTTTTCTGATTGTGCTTATTTTTAAACAGATTTTGAAAAATATATTTTTATTGATTGTTAGAGAGGAAGGGAGAGGGGTGGAGAGATAGAAACATCAATGATGAGAGAGAATCATCAACCACCTGCCTTCTGCATGCCCCCTACTAGGGATCAAACCAGTAACCAGGCATGTGCCCTGACTGGTAATCGAACTGTGACCTCCTGGTTCAGAGGTCAGTGCTCCACCACTGAGCCATGCCGGTTGGACCACAGTTTTTTGTTTTTTTGTGTGTGTGTTTTTTTAATTTTTATTCAATGCTTTTTAAAGGTGACTTTTAACTATTTATAGCTCATATTATTACATCTGTACAGACAAATCATTGTACATATTGTTAATCTTTTAAAATTTTCTTCCAGGCTCTTGATGAAATCCTTGAGGATAAAAAAACCTACGTTATTAAAACTTGCAGAAGAAACAAAAGCTTTGGAGAAAAGCGTTTCCCCAGATGTAGGAAAAATGTATAATCAAGAATGTAATGATGTTCAAGGGAAGTGGAACAAAGTGAAGGTCAAGGTTTCCAAAGATCTGCATTTGCTTGAAGAAATTATCCCCAAACTGAGAGCTTTTGAGGTAAATCTAGAGCCTATTAGGAGTTTACGTTTATTCCAGGGTAAAATAATAGTTACAAAGGTAAGGTTCAAATATTTATTGTTTGAATATTTTGCATTCTTTCTAGTGCCACGTTTATTATGTACTTAAGTTGTGATTTATAACTTGCCTACCAAAGCTGTATATTTACTGCACTGAAGAACACAAAGATAAGAGAAAATTACTTAACAATGGTCAAAATAAAGTTTCAGATATGAGGAGCTTGCATGGTAGACAGACTGGTGACTAGATTGCAGGGGTAACTCAGAGTAGTTGAAGTTTCGTGGGTAGCGGCAGACACTTGAGTCTTTGAGGCTTTTTTTTTTTTTTTAAGGTTTTATATATTTGGAGTTGAAAAATCTGACCAAGACCCTCAGCAGAGAGTGTCAGATTAGAAAAGCAGGTAGTTTGAGGTGCACAAAAATTCAGAAACAGGATCCTTTGCTACGTGTGAAAATGTCTACAGATGAAGAAGCTAAGATAAAATCCCAGAGAAAGGACACATGTGAGGACATAGGAGAAAGTGGTAAAAGTCAATGTCAGAATATTAACACTTTGCCTGTGAGGAAAGTGGAGAAGTAGAGTTTCCAAGTACCTGGTTTTGCAATGGAAAATATCTGCATGAAGAGTGATCCCATCATACTCACCCCCCACAGGCTCAGTGTCCTCCTGAGGCCTCCTTACCTGTGTCTTCACTGGATGTTATTTTGCAATTAAGTATCCCACAATGTACTTCTAGAACAGAACCTGACTCAGAGAAGGTACTCCAAAAATACTTCCAATGCCTGAAATGAGATCAGTACTAGGGGGTTTAGTTAAGAAATTATATATATATATTCATCCCAAGAGAACATATGTAAGAGATTATGTAGATTTATATATTTGGATCTAGATCCTAAGTGAATTTGTATTAAAGATGTTGTTTAAAAAAGTGAGATTAAAAAGGAAGAAAAAATGATTGAGAATGATGTTTTAAAAATTAAAATCGGAGTACATGCAGTAGAAGAGGGTGGGGAAGACTATACAGATGGGTGTGAAAGGATCCAGAATGATGAGGCAACTGTGGTGACCATTGAACTTGGAGGGAAGCTCTTTGTCCCAAGAACCAATGGACAAGTACAGTAAATGACAAGGAGAAGAGTAAAGATGGCAAGGGGTGTGTGTGTGTGTGTGTGTGTGTGTGTGTGTGTGTGTGGTGGAAGGAAGTGGTTTTCTCTAAGTGTTAAGTTGTAGTTCTATACTGAGATGTTATTAGAACAAACCTATAGTTCCCAACTGGTGTGCTGCAAGAATTCTTAAAACATGCACTACCCTGACGAGTCAGGGGCCCTGAACTCTCTTGCCTTAGATTGTCAAGTAATAATAATAATAATAATAATAATAATAATAGCCTACACAGCAATAGCTGTTCAGTGTGAACAAATCAAAATCACCCCTATTTTTTTTTTTTTGTCAGGTTGGCAAAAAATATATTTTTTTGGTGTCCCACCAAAGTTTAGTAATTAATTTATGTATTCCATGAGATGAAAAAGGTTGAAATGGCTGGATTAAATCATTCATTTTGAACAAGAGTGTGTTATGCGTAGCTTAGTATTTTTGACTCATTTCACATTGTGAGTGGATGCACTTCCCCTCGTCTCTCTTCAGTTATAATTCTTTCCAGCTTTAAAAACCAGAACTACCATTATTCTAAAATTTTTGGATGGTATCCAAGCATTGGATTATCAGTGGTTCTTAGCCAGGGCTGATTTTGCCACCTAGAGGACTTTTGTTATTGCTTCCAGACAGTTTGGTTGCTGCAACATGGGGCAGGGAGGGTGCTATTGGCTCTGGTGGTAGGGACCTGGGCTGCAGGTGAACATCCTATAGGGCCCAGGACAGTGATGCCAGGGTTGAGCAGTGCTGGTTTAAATCTTTTCCATCTTTTCAAAAGAGCATTGCTTTGTTTTCAAATTTTAATCTGAGATGTAGTTCGGGAAATTCATAGGTGGAGACTAACCCAAAGGTTAATTTCCTTTTGGCTCTCAAAAGTGTATTATAGGGAGATGGAAGTTTGGGGTGTGGGGAGGGTGAGTAGGGAGAGATTAACCAAAGAATTTATATGCATATATGCATAAACCATGGACACAGACAATAGTGTGGTCAAGGCCTAGCTGGGGGTGGGGTGGGGAGCTGGGGCTGAGTGGGGTGGAGGAGATCAATGGGAAAAAAGGGGGATATATGTAATATTTTCAACAATAAAGATAATTTTTTTAAAAAAATTGCATTATAGGGTTGGTTAGATGTGTGCCAACATTTTAATGTGGAATTTAAAGATAATACATGTTCTTCAAAACACAGAAGAGAGTTGTGAACGAAAACAGCCATTTGCTGACCTGATGAGCTCAGGGAAGGCCTGCGTGGCAGTCTTGCAGACTGAGAGACCTGAAGTAACCACAAAGGATGGTTTGAAAATTAAATATCTAACTACAAACAGGTTATAGTGGGCAGTCATTTTCTAGGCCACTGTTTCCCAGACAAAGATCAGCTTTGATCTTTACTGAGCCCATCTGCCTTCCTGCCTCTAAGATAACCTATCTGTGAGATGTCTGGGTAACTTGTGTAACTTCCTTCTTACCCTGGACCCCTCAGGGCACAACAAATGGCCCCGGGACATTCTCTCATTGTGACTGTTATCAAGTTAATTGCAATGTGTTAATTACGTTAGAGTATCCTGTATCCCTCTCTGTAAAAGAAGCTCATGCCCATCATTTTACTTTTTATCCAATCCCAGGGCTTTCCCACCAGCTTGCTTTCTCCCGCCTCCTTACTTCATCACCAATGAATATTCACGTAACCCACCTATGTCCCTCCTTTGATTTCTATGTATAAATACAGAAATGTAACCGCCATTCTCCGGAGCATAATCTCAATCCGTTGAGGTTCTGCTTCCCGGCAATTGTCGACAGTTTTGGCTCAAATAAACTCACAAAAAATTCCTTTACAGGTTTCAATGGTTTTTTTTTCGTTAACATTAATTGGCGTAGTCATGGCAGGATTCCAAAGAAAACTCACCAGCGATCATCCTTTGGACTTGGACTCGGAGCTAGGATCCAGCCAAGGGCCCCTTGAGCCCGCCGGTTCTCCGCCCATTGGGTGAGCGTGGGTGAGTTGTCTCTTGGATCTGGGACCTTCCCTGATTTTGGTAGAAGGTTTGACTTTATTTGAGCTGTGTTAAAATCCTTGAGGTGGAACCAGGGTTAACAGAACCCCAGGTTAAGGGTTGGCAGACCCAGGCTAAGGCGGAACTGGAGGAGAAAAATGGGTGGCTGGTTTTGATTTTGGCTTTTCAATTGGAATTGCTGAAAGTCTGAGCAAAAATAACTTGCGCCGTATAAATGAGCTGAACTCATTCAGCTTCTAAGATAAAGGGGAAATTTGTTTTTAAAGAAAAGTCCGATTCCGAGGTGTTCTTAGGTGACTAAGAATTTTGTGGAGA